>WWET01000307.1:453691-488753 GCA_011038615.1 Limnodynastes dumerilii
CCAAGATTGTATCCATGCAACTAGCTTTAAGTCCAACCCTAAAGTTTCCAGCTTATTTAACAGTCTATGATGTGGCACAGTGTCAAAAGCCTTGCTAAAATCTAGCTAAGCTATGTCTACAGCTCCCCCTTTATCTAATTCTTTACTGACCCAGTCAAAAAATTCAATAAGATTTGTTTGACATGATCTTCCCCCAGTGAATCCATGCTGCTTGGGATCTTGTAAGTTACTGGATTTAAGATAGTGTACAATTTGTTCCTTTAACAGTTTTTCCATCAATTTCCCTACTATTGATGTTAGACTCACTGGTCGGTAGTTTGATGCTTCTTCCCTACTTCCACTTTTATGCAGAGGGACGACATTTGCTATTTTCCAGTCCTCTGGAATTACCCCAGTTATTAGTGACTGATTGAATAATTCAGTTAATGGTTTTGCCAGCACCCTTCTAAGCTCTTTTAGTATCCTCGGATGTATCCCATCTGGTCCCATTGATTTGTCCACTTTCAATTTTAAAAGTTCTTTTAATACCTGCTCCAGACCGGACATAGTACACTATATAAAGTGCATATGGAGTATATTAGGGCCATTTATAGATCCATAATATACCTCACATATACAATATAATAGCATATACCATTGCCAGACCCATTTCCAGACTCCAATTATACTTTACATATATTACAATATGTGCCCTTTTCTGGATTACATGTAATTTATATGGTGTGCCATGTCCAGACTCCTAATATACAAATAACACATGTGGCCATAGGTCCCAGGTCTCATAGCACCCTGTGCAAGAAATGAAGTACACACACACTCACCTTATGCTTTCCAGCATGTATAATATTACATAATTATTATAAAGAATAAAAATATGATCTATATACATTTCTAAAACTGCTCCATAACTCCAAATAGGGCTCTATTTTCCTTCCATATTACGTCTCCATATGCCCATATAACAGAGATTTATATTTACTCCATTGTAGATCTCTTTATTCCTCTTAATGGGGCTTTATATTCCCCCCTATAGCTCTCTTTTGCGTTAATTATCCTCACATTATCCCCCTTAATAGGGCTCTGTATCATATGAAACTGTATTATGGGGGATATGTAAAGGCCTTTTATGGGGTTAACAGTGTGTGTGTGTGTGTGTGTGTGTATATATATATATATATATATATATATATATATATATACTCCACAACCCCTTTCCTGGTACCCTGTGCATCTACATTCATCAAACAAGTCTTAAGCCTGCGCTGATGTATATTAGGGGTCTACATGTGGGGTATATTGGAGTTCCAGTAATGGCACATGGTGGCACTGTGGCTATGATCCAGCAGCATTTTTTTTCTAAGTTCTTTGTTTTGTACGTGCACCCCTATCAGCACATGTAGAATACTCCACAGCTATTCCTGGTGGGCGTTGTTATGGGAATGTTATGAGGTATACACATGTATTTCACTATTGTAAATTGTAGGTAAAACTAAATGTTCAGTCAGTCTCTCCCTTACATTGCAGGTCTTCAAGCGCTCACTTGTTCAGGCTTGCCTGCCCCTCCTCCACTTAACATCCTCACTACATCCTACATCTATCCCTTCTTTCTCCTCTCCTCCACTCACACCAGTACTCCACATCCTTCCCTCTCCTTATGTCTTCTGTAAGTTCATCTCTCCACTTGGTGTTAGCTCACGTGAACAGGGCCCTCCATCCTAGTTTTGTTCCCTCCTCCACCACTCCCCCTTTACTTCATACCCTCTTTTCCCCATATGCTAACCTTATACCCCATCCCCTCTTTGTGGCTCCCTCTCAACTTCTCACTGTGCTTTATCTCTTCCTCCCTCATCTGCCAAGCTTGACACCTCAAATTTTGCCTTGCTGTCTGTGCTTGCTTCACTATATTGTATTTTTTAGATATTTTTATATTTATATTGTATTTTATTATGTACTATGCTTTCCGCTCCTATGCTGTATGTCTGTATTTTGTTGTATTTTGTATGGCACCGCGGTCATCATGTGGCACCTTATAAATAAACGATAATATTAATACACAAGGTCCTATGTTGTGGCCTATAAAATGTAATCTAAATTTGACAATGGTAACATTATATAAATGGTTGAATGGAAATTTTTAGGAGGGGATGCAAGTGTCCTTGCATTTCAGTGGCATACGATCATAAACCCCCTCATCCCTTAATCAGGCTTTATTTTTTTTTGGGACAAATATCTATAAATTTATAGATACACATCATAAATACAAATGTCCATGTAAAGTTGTTTTATTCGAAATAAAAAAAATGGTGTTTATACTGTAATATGTTACTGATATCTGTAATGAAATATAAACGCACAAACGCAGACACTCAAATAGTCTTAAGATCAGGATTACATTGCCGTTTCCAAGGCAGCTTGAGGCACTTTTTTATGTAGCAACCAAGGAATAGCACACAGTGGGACTGATATAGACATGGAAGTAAAAGCATAAAGGAAACATTTAAAATGTTCAAATGAGAATGAGTTGAGAATGAATGTTTTATTGCTTAACTGTTAATTAGGGTTTGAAATTTTAACTTTTCAGTGTCTGTGTTCAATAAGCAAAATCAGACAATATTTTCTGTACATGCAAAAAAAAATGTATTCAATTTGCAACCCTCATAACTGCAACATGGTTTGTCCAGGTGCTGACTTGCTGCTTTCTGTGCAGTTACTCCTAAATGTGGATTGGCCAGTTTCTTGTTGCAAACAGCCATAGCTAACTTTATTTGCATGTGTAATATTAAAATATCATTACAAAACACTTACCAAATAAAAAGTCCTGGCCTGTCTGTCCTCTAAATCATACATAGAAGTAGACACTGACTACAGCTGGATGACCAATTGTTCCACTCACAAAATAACAATATAAATTAGCATAACAAACTTAAGTTTAATACACTAGAGCGATTGACCCTAACCCTAACCCCGCCAAACGGCATAATCACCCATTCATAAAATAAAGTATAAAGCGTTAAGTATATGAAAAATGGACATATGAAAAGGAACTTTCGAATGTCCCTTTTTCAAAATTGAAATCGTTGCAGAGAGTGTAACCGGTTCAAGTGTATTGTAACGATATTTTCGCCGATCATCCAATAATCGTCCAAGAACCCCTTTTTCAACGATTATTTAATCTTTTGACATTATTTATTTAAATCGGGCCAAAGCAGACGATAAACTGTAAAATTGCACAGTGTATGGGCATTTCACAATAATGTTGAAATCTTCGCTGATAAAATGCTAGCGATGTAGGCCCGGATTTTCACTTGAGAATTTTTATTGTTTCAAGCATAGTTTTAGGTGCAGGGCTACTACACATGCATAGTAACTCTTCTATGCTATCTACGTAACTTTAAGTTACGTAGATTGCATAAATGCGTTCTATAAAGACCGCATTTATGCAATCTACGTAACGTAGATAGCATAGAAGAGTTACTACACCTAAAACTACGCTTAAAACAAGAAAAATTTTGTGAGAATCCAGGTCGTAGAAATTATAATTATGAGAAGGTGTATGGGCAAATGTGATTTTTTTTTTTTTAGGGAAGATAAAAGTAAATGAGAAATCTGAGGGGGTTTTTTTTACGTTTTCTGAAGATTATCGGCTAAAAATCGTATAGTATAGTATATGGGGGCGATTTTCGTGGTTTTCATGGTATTTTCGATAATCACTCTAGTGTATGGCCAGCTTTAGTGTCTCTCCAGGGGCCTTATGCCTTAGAGACTGCAGCATTACAGACTTTTAAAACACCTTTCACAGATGCTGTAACAATAAGCTGGGTGCCATTACAATTCAGGATGGCTCTGGTGGATGGAGCCCGTCCTCTCTCTCTCTCCTATCCACAACTGCAGGTACTTTTACTAAAGCTGAAGGGAGTCTTAGGGTTAGGCTGTAGGAAGAGAGGGTTAGGGTAAGGATTAGAATAAGGGTTGGGGTAACATTAACACCCTTTGCAGCTGCATCTTTGTTCTTCGGATGATTAATTGCTTATCTCCAGTGAGGAAGAAGCAATCGATTTGACAGCCAGTTGTCAACTGGCTGGTATAAAACGGCCCTTTAAAAAAAATAGCCATTCTCTTTGCAGACCCACACGCACCAGTACACCTTAATAAATAATTTTATTAACTAAAATTGCAAAACATATCAATAAAAGGGGACCTTAAGCTAGAATCAATAAATCCATATCACAATGTATAGAGAGTCAGACCATTACTTGCTTATCTGAGATAGAACAATACTTGCTTATCGGAGGTGGTTGGGTGTAAATATCAGAGGTTCCACACTAGGTAAAAAAATATAATAAAATAAATTCCTTCTCACGAGATAACTTTTGTTCAATTCCTCCATAACTAATGATTGTAAAGAGAAGATCCAGTAGCTTTCACAACGGTAAAGCCTATTGAATCTATCCCCAACTCTCTCCATTGATTCAATAATTTCTGAGGAAACGTTGGGAAATACTAGCCTGGGGCTTGCCACCCAGGGCTTGACTTGTGATCCACGAGTGCAAGCCTGTCCAAGAACTTTATCCCGCCTACCAACCAGGTAAAATACAGATGTACACAATAAAGCCGCAAGCACTGTGATTCACTGTGGGAACTCCTAGATTGTGCATCCTGGAAGCTAGTAACCTGGAGTTTGTACAACAGTCCACTACAAGGAACAGGTAAAGCTAGTAGGAAACTTTTGCGGACACGTATGGAACAAACAATATTTACACACAATCACCTCAGAGTATTGTCTTATCTCAGATAAGCAAGTAATAGTCTGACTCTCTATACACTGTTGATTCTAGCTTAAGGTCCATATTTATCTACCATCTATCTAATCATGTAATGAACACAAAGGACCTGATTCAAACTTAAGAAATGTACGCACGCAAAGATAAGTAAGAACGACTCACAGATCCTAAAGAAAAATGCTAACCACACTCCTAGCTTCTTAGGAGTTAAGAACGTTCTTTTCTCTAGGTGCTTATATTTAGGGACGGCTTTTTTTCCCAACTAGGAATCATGCGTATATTTAGGATCTTTAATATCCTCATGATTCACAGCTAAGCAACGAAACACAATTTATTCAGTTAAGAAGCAGATTCATTTTCTTAGGCTTTCTTTGTTTTATAATTAACAAAGTAAACAAAAAATGGATAAAAAATTGCAATATGCAAAAATGTAGAAAATTATTATTAAATCATAAATAGTTATTATTTTAAAGCTGTTATAACATAAATATAAAAATAATAAATATCTACATAAATTAGATCTAAACAAAATTTGTATCTCAAGGTCACACACAAGCAATGCAAACATGCTACAAGTTAAATAAAAAAAATGTATTTAAAAAATGTTTACAACAAACAATGAAATCATGCACAAACTGCAAATAAATGTAAATAATGATTACCTTTCAAATTTAAAGTCAAACACAAAATGGTGACATAACAGCAGTTTTAAAAGATTGACTGTTTCAATCAAAGTGTATTCATTATAAACACACATCAGCTGTGTGCTGAACAAACAGAAAAGCATGAGGCTTTGGCTCTCTGTTAACCATGCGGATGTCAACTTAAGAATGGTAGGGGGCATTCTTATCTTTTCCTGCATACGTTGCTCTGCGCAAGGCCTTCTTAACTCTAGTTTTATATACATTTTTATCAGTAGTATTTTTTATTGCGGTTATCAGCTCTGATATTTGTGTTTTTATGTTAGTGTGCTGACATAAGCTAAATCTGTACGTTGGCCTCCATTGCAGAGGGCTAATGTACGGATTTTGGTATCCAAAATTCCACACACAGGATCCTGCCTTAAGTATTCTGCATGCAGAAGTTGATATATTTTTATCAGCATGTGTTACTCTATGATCTAGAAACCATTGTCTAAGTCGCATTTTTTAACGTGATAAACTAAAAAAACATTTTACTTAACGGAGAAAGAACCGTAAAACTGTAGCAAAGGCACGTGCATATACTGTATAATGTTGTAATGTTGTAATATCTTTTTGCCTCCCTGACCACTGAGCATAGTTGGGGATTCTTCAATAAAAGTCTCCACTCCAGTGTTTTGAATACTTAAAGGTAACTGGGGGTCTTAAATCAATGTTGATCAAAGGATTAGACAAATTATCTTGCAGTGTGTGGCACAATTTCAACAGTGGCCAATAAATGAAATGTCCGAAAATAGCACATGTATACTTTACCTACCTGACTCACCAATTAAGCATTTATTATCACAGTTTATCTTATTGCCATATAATCAATCAACTCATCAAACACAATCGTTTTCAGCGGAGCTTGCTGCAAGATGGAGTAGGGTGTCTTTCCTGGCAGCTCCCTTCATCTATCCTGATAATCTCCTGTTTATACCTGGTAACCCTGCAAGATTTCTATAAAAACAACCTCAGCTGGCTTCCTTTATCTTCCTCCTCCCTCTACGCAACTTTGGAGTCTGGGGTTGCTGTGGTGACAGAGCTGTGGACCGGCAGGACTCTCTGTCGGTGGTGGCTATCGGGCTGTCATGCGGCTGATAAGTGGCTCCCTGTGGAGGTTCCCCCTTTGTTCCTGGCTGATCGGAGCGCTGTTGGAGGGCTATAGCTGCAAGAGAGGTGCGGTATATGCGGCTGCTGGACTTCCCTGTGGTTTGGCGCGAAGTTCTTTAGGCGGCGGGCGCCATCTTGGATCTGGCCACGCATGGGAGCAGTGGTGTGTGTGAGGTGCCCTGATGTTTGGAAGTTGACCTGGCTGGCAAGTACAAGATTCTAGGGCCAATCTTTCAGTCTGATCTCCTACTGTGCTTTATGGTGCTTACATGGTGAGGTGATTCTGCACTGAACCCCCTTCTGCTACTGCACTGCCCTCAGCAGCACTACCATTCAAAGTTTTATATTCTGTGTATGGATGCCCTTTGCATATTGTATCAGCTACCAAGGTCTTCTGCATGTCTCAGTTATGCTTGTGTGCATAACATTGCAGCTATATCCACATATTACAACTGGAAGTTATTATCTTCCTCACTCCAAAGCCTATGCTTTGCATGTGCCTGTCAGCAGCAGTTGGCTGCCTCCCATGTGCTTGGACTCTTAGTGCTGGCCAGTTCGTAGCAGTTATCATTTGCAATTCTCTATCGGGACTCTTTTACAAATCTGTGCCGGTCAAGATGGGCAAATCATCTCAATCAGCATCTGCGGCTGCCAAGCTAGAGAAATTTGCTCGGAACAATTCCATGAGTGGCCCGCAGGTGAACCCTTCATCTTCCACCGTGGCTACCTCCATGCCGGATTCTGAGCAGCAGACGGCCTCTTTTGCCTCAGGTCCAACCTTGGTGCAAGTGCTTCAGGCTATTAATGATTCAGAGGCGAGATTGGCTGGGAAGTTCACGGAGGTGCAGTTGGATCTCTCTGTCATCCGCCAGGAACTCCAGCAAGTTCGGGAATGTCTGATCTGGAAGGTCGCCTACGGTGCAATAACATACGCTTCGTGGGATTTCCGGAACGAGTGGAGGGTCAGGATATGGTCGGATTTTTGGAGGATCTTCTGGTGAAGGAATATGGCAGGGAGGCTTTTACTTCGCGATAGAAAGAGCCCGTCGAGTGCCTCCTCAGCCACCTCTTCCCGGTGCCCCTCCATGCACGCGTCTACTCCACTTCAAAGACCGGGAAAATATCCTTCGCCTATTTCGTCAACAAGGTCCGTTGAAAGTGGATAACACCTCCATCTCAGCATATCCCGACTTTGCAGCGGAGGTGCAGAAGGATCGTTTCCAATTCCTGCCGGTGAAGCAGCGTTTACGGGATTTACAAATTTCATATGCGATGTTGTTTCCTTCTCATTTAAAGGTGATTGTAGATGGCACGTCGCACTTCTTTACCTCTCCGCAGGAGGCCCAGAACTTGCTGGACAGAAGAGGGGCTCGACGCCATGGCCCTCCGTTGTAGAGTTGTTCTTCCAGCAGTAATATAGTATGTTATACATTCACTGTCTTTAACGTGATTTAGAGTAACTTAATCGCTATAGATAGAGGTACTTTTGGTTATTCCTGTTTCTGTATCTGATGTTAGCAGTCATTCTATCTATTTTCCGTAACTGCCAGCTGTTGTGAAAATATGTGGCATTATGTTAATATGTTTGCTGATCTGTTCTGGGTTAACATAAGTGGGAGCTACCCTCTTATGTCAGGCTTATCTAACCAGCTCTCGAGGTTGGTGAGTAATTTAGTGGAGTAAGTTTTTTATGTTAGGGATTAAGTATTACGTGTGTTCGGGATGTAATACAGGGTGGGGTGGGGTTGGTTGGGGTATTTCAATGTTTAATAGTTGCTGGGGAGCCCATAGTCTTTTCTTCTGGATTGCTGGGAACTATATTACATGTCGTTCTAGATTATCTTATGCTTTCCAAATGAGCATTGACTCAGCTCGCCATTAAGCTCTCCAACAAAGGGTTTTTTTTTGTGCAGGTGGGATTGTATTGGGGTGGTGGGAGGGGTATGGGATTTTGTTGTAAGGGGAATGCATTAAAATGTATGTTTGAAAACTATAAATAAACACAATAAAAAAAAAAAAACACACACACACAATAGTTTTCATAGTCACTGTACCTACTACTACCTGTGAAATCCTTGAACTTGGATACTTCAAACTATCCATTCCCTGACTCTTCAGCAAGTGCATCTTAACAGAAGATTATAGATTCTGTTAGACTCTAGGCAATGTGGCATCTGGGACACCAACATTTTATTTACCCTGTCATTATTAATAATGCCCTTCCCTGTCTTACATCTGGAATGATATTTCTGCAACATAAAAAACATTCATTAAAAGCTATCAAGCTCTATAACTTTCTTATAAGCATCAGGCTGTAGGCAGCTGCCTTGTGGCTAATATACATCTATCCCATCATCATTACAGTATTTTGTCTATCTAGAATATTTTTCTAGTTTGGTATGAAATAAAAATGTAATGACTAAAATTTGTAAATATCCGATTCAGTGAGCCAGAATCACTATAAAATATCATACTCACTAAAACAAAATACATATATTCTCAGGAGATAAAAATAAAAAAAGGACGGAGTCTCATTAGCTCGTGTATTTTTCTGCTACTGAGAAGAAAGAAAGCCTTAGACATGAATCACTGCTCTAACATGGAAAACTGTGCTCCAATCTGTAAATGGCTCCTTTATATTGGATTGAAGTTGCAGAGCTGACAGATAATGTATGAAGATCTAAGATCCCTCTGGGAAGGTTTATTAGCCCTGTCACTGTTAGCAGCATCTATGTTAAATATAGATAAAACATACCTTTGTGAGAATCTGCTTCTTTGACTGCCACACACACACAGCACCTGTATCCCTGTTGTGTCCATCTAGTCACACATTTCAATGTCGTATACGTAAGCTTTGCCTCTCCTTAGTATAATTGTAATTAGACTTTTAAAGGGTTTTTTTTCCCTGAAGGAAGAAAGCAGGCAAATTATTCAAGGTAGCACTGCAATCAGAACATCTGGTGTGTTTCTATAGTACGTGTGATGATGATTGCCTTAAAGCTGTTCTGCTGCCATTTTAAGGCTGCTGCATCATACTTTATTTTTCTCTTGTCAGAATAAATAGATTTGTTTACATAGGCCATATGTTTAAAAATTGTATTTCCATTCTGAAGTGTTATTTGGAAGAAAAGAAAATATCAGTGAATAAGCATTAAATGATAAAAAAGTTCTACAAGAGATAATCTAGACAGAGAAAATTAAATGTTAGCCCTCAATGACTCCATTACGGCACACGTTGACATTAGCCTTTGGCAAACCTAATATTGCTAAATATTTTTTATTGACCATTTTGAGATATTGACATAATTTGATAGATTATGACATTTTGACATCATTACTAGAAGTTGTATTGGAAAGCTATTGATGATCTGTATCCTGGTCTGTTTTCTACTAATGATGGATACGTTACACTGCATTTCATTACATTGATCGGAGAATATAAATAATGGAATTACTTTAAACATTCAGGACACATATAGTTATATACAAAGTCACACACTTTAAACAGCCTTGAACACATGACATTAGATTCATTGTGTGTCGCTAAAACCCAGTTGTTTTATTGAGATATTTCTTTGGGAATATGTGGATTAAATAGGAGAAAATGTATAAAGAGTATATGATTTTAATCAGGGTTGACGACTCTCCCGGGATATCCAGGAGACAATAGAAATTCAGACAGTTCTCCAACTATCCCGGAAGAGAAGGCAAATCTCCTTCAATTCCTGCCCCCTGAATCTTTTTTCAGCAATTCCTAGTGTTACTAATGGTTGAGCGGGACAAGATGATGTTATTTTTGTCATCAAGACCCGCCCACCCCCAGGAACACACTGAATTTCACAGAGAGTGGAGCTTAATGACACAGTTTGCATAAATCATGTCATTAAGTCCCGTCCCCATACCAGCATCTATATCTTCCCTCTGGGCGATCATGGAGGGAAGAAATATAAAGTTGGCAATCTTGATTTTATTACACAAATCAAGCTGTACTCATTTCATTCTCAGTGCTCACTATGGACCTGATTCAGCCTTATGAGTAAAGTCCGTAAGGGTGATTCAGAGAGCAACAAGCTACCTGTGTAATGTATGCTAATTGCTATTTATATACTTATTTACAATTATGTTAAAAAAAAAAGTATATTATTTTTCTAACAAAAATGTTGTAAATTCATTGTAATCAACTTTTTGTTTAATGCATTATTTTTATGTTTAATAAAATATTTAAAAATATTGAAATTAATGTAATTAAAAATGTTCTCTATAGTGTTAAAAGTCCAATGGCATAAAAAAAAACAAATCGTGTTTTTTAGAGGGTTTAAAGAAATGGCAGGGACATTGGGAAAAGTGTGTTGCCGTGAAAGGAGATTATGCTGAAAAAAAAAAAAATTTTATGAAAAGTTTTCACCTTCATTCTTAACACAGTTACTTATTGATGCACCCTTGTATATACTGTAATACTGTATATATATATATATATATATATATATATATACACACACACACAAGATGCATAGGCTAGCACCAAACCATATGTAAATCAAGTTGAGTGGTAAGGGCTATCTTATATTTTGCAGTGCGTATGTATATTTCTGCAAGACACTTGCATTTGTGAATCAGTCCTTACTGTACATTACTAGCCCGTGTGCAGCTTATTTGCATTAAGTGTCTTGCCCCTCTAGCCACGCATGTGTGACTCATTCTGTGAATCAGTCCTAAGTCTAAGTACGTGTCTGTGAATCAGTCAGCCGTGGTTTCCGTGCATATGTATGAGTTCTGGCCATGCACAGTGTATCTGCACGTAAAAATACGTAAATTAATGTCAAGTCTGAATCAGGCCCAAGACACCGGGCTTCTATCTATTGTGGGCCATCTCCAGACTGGCGTGGAGCTTGTTGTGTGTCAGATATGCTTTGGAGACCCCTTTTACATCTTTTACGCACAAAGGGCCTGATCCAGACCTACGGCGATGCACTGTGCGTACTAACGCACAGCGTAACCTGCAAGCACTCCCCCTGACACTCCCCCGGTTCGGGCATAATTACACTTTGTTACGCCAGCTGAAGGCTACCCTCCGCAGATATTTGCTTGCACAGATATTTTGTAGCATGACTTGGGAGGATCTTTTGGCCATCTGAATCACCATTCTTACTGTCAATTTTAAAAATAAACTCCTCCCATTTGCAACTTGCAATTCAGAACCTTGGATCAATCTGATTAGTGTTCTGTTTCAGAGCTTGGAGCACAGGCTTGCACAAATTGCAAAACCACTTTTCATAATACTGTATCAGGGTCATTATTTTAATACCCTAACAAACTCACACTCACACACGCGCTCTCTGTTTGGGGATACCTTTGTGCATGGATTTTTGCTTAGTTATATGGCAGGGTATAGGATGGATGTACATTTGTCTCATTTGACTTTATAGTTCAGCGCTGCCTATGATCATTCTTGCACCACATTTACAGCTATCACATACAGTATGTTATATGCTGATGTGCACCCTTCTGTAACCACTGCTGTTTTTCAAGCAAATATTTCTTGAGCACGTTGTAGCATTGTGATGGATATTAAATAGAGTATACAGTCCCTAGAGTGGGACAAGTTACCAGGTAATATACCGATAGAATGCTCAGTACAGCAGTCCTAACTTTGGTTAGATGGACCATCTCTCAAGCTTGGGAAGTCAGTATCATGCCAGTCTACCAATCTAGAAAGCCTTCGTAAATAGTTGTTGTTGTTATTATTATTATTTAATACCAGTAGCCAACAACTAACTAACTCTCTCTTTCAAATACATCAAAGAGCATGAGGCTGCTTGGTCACAGATCTTTACGTATAAATAACTTTTAATGGTATTACATGACTAGGCACCTTATTGATTTACTCCATGATTAAACTATGTGATCCCAGCTGTCTATTTTAGATTATCTTTATTTATGGTAGGTTAAAGTGAAGGGGCAAGCTAACCAACTAAATGTCTATGGCTCCTACTGAGCCAGATAAGGACCCGTAAAGTCAAATGTATGTTTATTTAAAAGTACCCTTGTCTTAAGCTGGCCACACACGATGCAACCCTGCTTCTCTGAAAGCAATATTTTGTTTGGAAGATGATCACAAGCATAGGCTAAAAAGTTAAAATATGGGTCTTAGTAATCCATTTATCAATCATTGTGGTGTCTTTGGAATAAAATGTATTCTTTGCAGAATGTGATGCTGCAAAACACAGTACTTGTATGCTTCTATAGAATGTGATTGTTAGTTGAAGGATGGTAGAGTGGTGCATTAGTAGATCTTTTAATGCTAACCCTTTAACCCAGTGGTTGGGAAATGGCTGCTTTTAACCGGTCTTGTGGCTTTTAGTGATTGTAATATCTTAGATTTTGACAAGCCTTTGCCACTCAGTTTAATTGAAGACCCGATGCCAAGAATACAACAGAAATTCAATGCTGCCTGACAAGTTAAAATCATTGGTAATTGAAATGGAAATCCCTGTCTCTGAAAAATATTAGCTGAAGAGATGCTCTATATTCTTCTATTAATCATACTTAAATATACTTATTTTAAAATAAAACAGTCCTTTTTTTGTCATCATATAATAACATATGAAAATGGTCTACTCTACACAGAGAGCCTTTCTTATTACACCTGTCATAGTGCTGTCTCTCATCTAAGATGACAGCTATATAATATTTATTATAATATTTATATTGTTAGGTTTTCCTCTGTCTAGCAAGCTGCTTCCAGATTTCCATCAGGTCCTCATTTACTCTAAATATTTCTCCTGTCCTGCTTCGACCTCAGTCACTCACCTATCAAAAAGCAAGAGTCACTCACCTATCAAAAAGCAAGAGTCACTCACCTATCAAAATTTAGCACCTGCAATAAAGCCGACTTGACAGCTCCCAGAATGGGAGATGAGCTCTGAGCCTAGTTTTAAAGCATAAGACTTTTAGTTATAGGCCCGGATTCACAACACCATACGTCTTGCACATACATCCTTAATTTCCCGATAGTAGCTACTGCGTAGTAACTATTTTACTTAATCTATATATCGTTTTGTTATGTAGATTGCGTATATGCGGTCTTTAAAGGCCAGAATTCGCAACACGTATGGTGTTGTGAATCCAGGCCATAGTCACTATGGGCCAGATCCTGTTTATGCTAGCCGATAACGTAAAATCGTCAATTTGTATGTACTGCGCATGCGCGCGGCAGATGTTATGCTACGTAACTCTGATCATACGTACCTTCAGCGTAAATATGAACGAGAGGGCGTGTCTTCTATACAACACCCGCAATTACGCTGTGTATGTGGAGGGAGGTATTTAAATCAAACTGTATGGGCCGGGTTACATACGACAATGCCTTATGTACGTCAGTTCTTACACTTGGAAAAGTTAAGGTAGAGTTTGGCAAGCGTAAAACGAGTAAATTACATACGAACGAGGGGAGTACATAGTACTTACGATAGCGTAAATACACTACACCAACAAGCGTAAACATAACTTAGGTCTGGATCTACCCCTATGACTGTAACAGTAGTATACACTGGCATTTCAATTCCAGCTCCCGATGATAAAAATTGACACAGAGCATAGCCAGTGGGTCTCTAGAAATTTGCACATTCATAACAGAGTTGATAAACTGTCCTATCTTACTCCAGAACATTCATATTTTTTGGCATTTCCACATATTCCACAATTTGGGGCAGATACCAAGTTCATAAATTGGCTGCTGATTTGTGTTATGTACACTCAATTTGTAGTTTACATTTGTAATTCCTGCAAGCGAGCTGAGAATAATATATCATGGTCTTATCAAAATATCTAAATTATCAATCTTAGGGACATCTCTCTGTCACTTGTTTACCAGACTCTCATATCTCAAATGTTGAGCTTGTCATGGGAACTGTAATAACTTGGTTCTATATGTATTCCTGCTTGCTGTGTTTACAAAGGTATTTTGTTTGGGCAAAATGGGGTGTTTGAAGATACATTGAAAATGTGAGTTCAGAAGATCAAATTTATTTTTAAGTGCATGAAAGTGAAGAAAACCTTCAGGATCAAATTTGTGGTGTGTTTTTGTAGCCGTAATACCCTTTTCTTTCCAAGTAAGATAAAAGGGGAGTATCCAAACTCAGAGAAAGTCTAGGATTATGGATACATATGGATACATAGGTAGTACTATAACGATTTCTGCCACATTTAGTAATGTGCAGCTAGGAGATGTAAGTATGATGAAATAATATATTGTTCAAGATTTGTTGTGGAATATAATTTTTCTTATAGAAGTGCTGCTAGTGAATAGGAACAAAAACTTGTTTCTAATTTATGATTAGTATATAATCTTCTAAGAATCATTCAATTATATATCTAAATGATATAAAGGCAACTAGGTGTGGTATTGCATAGTGTTTTCTGTGCTGAGTTCAAACATTGTTTTAGAATGATAGTGCGACCTGATTCAAGTTTACATTAGGTTTGTTAACAAGACAGGCAGGGGCGGATTGGGAAAATAAAGTGGCCCTGGAAAAAATTATGGAAGTGGCCTCCTGTGGGGGCGTGATCAAATAAACTGTAGGAGGGGCTAAACAGAAAGTAGGTGGGATTAACACTGTTTTATTAGCCCCTGCAATTTTATTAAAAAATACAAAAAAAGAAAAATAATAACAACGAGAACATGCCAAGACAGTGTGCACAGATCACACAATGACCTCCCTGTAACATATAATGCTGCCAGCCTCTAAATTTCTTAATACTTCTACTGTTTGTTTTTCAAAGAGGGAGTAAACTCCCCCTGTCCCTCCTCTCTCTCATGCAGAGTTCTGGACACTTATGTGTTTCCTATCCCAAGTAGCTTATACCTGACAAAGCATGTTGGGACTCGTAGTCTCACAACACCTGGAGAGCCACAGGTTGGCCAGGCCTGTCCTAGAGTACAAAACCCAATTCCATACACTAACTCCATGCATATGTAGATGTAAAGTTTAGGGAAACTTAAGAAATAGGCTTGTGTAAATCCCCTAACATTATTAATTCAGGATCAGGCCTATAATGTTTATATGATGTTCACGTGCACTGACAAGCATTGTATTGGAGTAATAAATAATATAGGGCTGGATTCACAACTCTGTAATCGTGTGACATTTGTCCTTAATTTACAGATAGTAGCTACTACGCATGCAAAATAACTATTTTATGCAATATAGACCGTATGTCGCACGATAACATAGTTGTGAATCCGGCCCTATATTATTTATTACTTCAATACCAGGGTTGCCGACTCTCCCGAAATATCCGGGAGACTCCCGAAATTTGGGCAGGTCTCCTGGTATCCCGGGAGAGCTGACAAATCTCCTGCAAGCCCCACCAGCCATCAATTACTTCTGTAATTGCTAGTGTTACTAGGGATGTGTGGGGCTTGATGATGTCCTCAAGCCCCGTCCATCCCCTGAAACGCTAGAAAATACAGGAGTGATTGACAGGGGCGGGGCTTAATGATGCGATTTGCATAAATCGCGTCATTGAGCCCAGCCCCTTGAAGAAATCAATGGCTTCCCTCTGGGATCTCTCGGAGGGAAGCTCTAAAAAGTCGGCAACCCTGTTCAATACAATGCTTGTCAGTGCACGTGAACATCATATAAACATTATATGTTTACCTGTTCAAGAGAAAATGCTGCTTAGAGAAGGTGTTCTTATTCCAGTTAACAAATGTGCTTTAGTGAGTGAGAACGTTTGACAGTTTCACAGTTACATGTTAGTATGCCGTGAGCAAAGAGAAGCACTTTCAGAATAACCCAAGCTCTTCTGACATTCACCAAAAAGGTAATATACTGTAGTTCACTCTCCTCAACCTATTTCTATGACATTCATTTCCACTTTCTAACATTCCCAGATTCCATTCAACTGTGTAATAGCTTATATTGGATAATTTTCATTAATTTCTTGAACTTTAGAGGTTATCTTTTTTTTATGTATAAAGTCTGTATATTACATAACACTTTACATTTCTAAATGCAAAAAGAAAAGTGCCTTTATAGTGTATATTTCTTTTTATTTTGTACGTGAAGCATATAAAGAACAATGGGCTTATGGCCACATACCTGATCATGATGGGTAACCCTCCCGCCCTGTCCCCTCATTTATAATTGTATCTCCGCCTTGACGGCGGAGATATGACGATCGCAAACGAGGGGACAGCCCCTCTCCCGTAACCAGCGGCGTACGTAACATACGTTATGTACTCCGACCCATACAATAGCGTAAGAAGGTTGTGCGCATACACAGTGAAATTACATACGTGCCATACGTAATTTCACTGACGCACGTACCTGAGGACCTGGGCCAATGTCCTAACTGTATACCAGTAATAAAAAGCATATTCCACAACTGCTAAATGACCAGAACTTGCCCCATCAGAAGTCTTAATTGATGCTTCAGCGGCAAACGGCTGAGGAATAACTCAGACAACATTCAATCAGGAAACACTCTTAACAAAACAATTAATAGAGGACCTAAACCAGAGCTGCGCTTCAACCTATTTTTTAAGTGGAGAAAAAATCTCTGCACATGTGCAGAACGGGAGTGAGCACAGAAACATGGGCACACTGCTGCCCATCCGCCTGTGTTCACATCCGTGTTCTCAGCACTATGCAATGGGCAGTTCCACTATATGGGCCAGATTTACACCACCGGACGTATTGCATATATGTCCGGTGTTTACCGAAATTTGAAACTGCGCATGCGTAGTATTTTTTTTCTACGTATCTTTTCATTACGTAGATTGCGTATATGCAGTCTTAAGATACGTAGATTATGTAAAAAAATTACCAAGCATGCGCAGTATCAAATTTCGGTAAATACGCAATACGTCCGGTGGTGTGAATCCGGCCCTATGTGAATTAAAAATGGGGCGATGTGGTGCTGTTGTGAGTGCACCAAGCAGCTTCTGCCTAAACGCATCCATTTGCATGTTGCAAATGCCTGCACCTCTTCAGTAAGTCCTATGCATTGTTGCAAATGTCGCAGCTCTGAATAGGACACAGTGCGAACAGCAGATTTGTGCATTCGCTTCCTAAGAACTCAGGGCCAGAGACATAGATGGTTTTAAAATAGCGGACACAGTTTATGAAATAGTGGCAAGATTGCAATGATAGATTAATTTGTTGGAGAAGCTTGCAGTTGGCCAGGGGTATCAATCTGTACAGTCTAAGACTGTAAAACTGTACAGATTGATACACGCTCCAACGGGGGCTAAAGTCCGGAAGGAGGACGGTCAAAATTCACGCTGGAGGATTTTCCTACCTAAGAAGGCAAAGCTGGACATCATCTCTACACCAGCATACGTGGTATCTATTCCGGTGCATTGGTTCTGCTCATACCGAACATCGGTTCTACAATTGTATACACTAATTAATCCCTGTGGTTATAAGAGGAAGACGTTCCTCTAGGCAAATTGTACAGACTTTGATCACTGTTGCACCCTTAGGACCTTGCCTGCAGAATTAAAGGTCCCTTACGGATACCAACTTCACTATCTACCACCATTGCCTTATAAAATTGCTCTGACTTCTGACTTAAGCTGGCCACACACTAGAGCGATTATCGCTCCCAGCATGTGGCTGTCGATAAACGAGACAATTTTCCCCTGGGGGGAAAAGTCCCGATATCGGCACCATACACAGCAGAGGCTGGGGGCGATAATCTCTGCTGGAAACAAGAGGAGAAAAGTGTGAGTGCAATCTTTAATGTTTTATTCACACGTATTTAGGAGACATATCACACTATTTTGATTTTTCTTTCACTTGCATTTACCACCGGTGGACACTGGGGGAGCTGATCTATCAGAAAAGAAAGAAAGACAGTGAAGGAGAGTGTACTAAGGGAGAAGAATTTTGTTGAAGTAAAGACTGTCGGTTTTGTGTGTGTGTGTGTGTGTGTGTATATATATATCTGGAGTGCACTGTGTGTGTTTATAGGTATATGGGACGTGTATGTGTGCATAAGGCGGTCCATGGCATAGGCTATATAGGCGGTGAAGGAGAGTGTTTTGTTGAAGTAAAGACTGTCGGTTTTGTGTGTGTGTGTGTGTGTGTGTATATATATATCTGGAGTGCACTGTGTGTGTTTATAGGTATATGGGACGTGTATGTGTGCATAAGGCGGTCCATGGCATAGGCTATATAGGCGGTGAAGGAGAGTGTTTTGTTGAAGTAAAGACTGTCGGTTGTGAAGTACAGCTTATGAAGGACAGTAAAAGGTCTACATATTGTGGCTCTGAGTGCTGTTACTTACCTCTGTGTTTTCCGTTCTATATGTGCGGATTTTTTATTTTTATTTATTGTCCTCGGGAGCGAAGTGGAAACGTCCTTGTCACAGTTGTGTAATAGTTGCCAGGTAGGAGCACAAGGCGGTATTACCATTCTTTGATTGTTTTTGCCTACACTTGTACCTGTTCATCCTGAAGAGCCTGTAGTGAGCAGCCCCGCATAGACAGGAAGAGGTTATCTTACAGTTGCCAGGGGGCGGTTCCAGACGATGCCTCAAAGAAACAGGCAGTCAATCTTGAGGCTGCCTCCTCCCTACTCAGCAACAGGCAGCCTCCTGATTGGCTGTTGCTCTGTAGCAATGGCTGAAAACTGTAAGCTGAGCTTTGAATCCATTTCCTGTCTCTCGGCTGCCGATAATGGAGCAGCTGCAGCTCCTGTGTCCCTCATTGGCTTCATACTGATCTAGTACTGCAGAGAACAGGAGGCCTCTCAGGGGAAGTAGGTATACTGAGAGGCCTCTGCAGTACAGGATCTGTGTTGGGCCAATTATGGGACACAGCAACTGCTGCTGATTTTACTGCCATAAAAAAAAAAAAACATGTGCTGATGATGCGGCCTCAGGAGGGTACCGGCCTACCGGGAAACTTCCCGGTAAGGCCTATTGCCAATCCACCGCTGAACACAGGCATGGTAAACAAATGTTGATGTATAGGATTTTCTGCTGTGATTTGCTTTAGGAGCATCCCTTTTAAGTCTCTACCAGTAGTCAGCTAGAATACTTGGACTCCTTGTGCCCTGACACACTTTTCCATTATGGAATTGACCTGGTGAAACCCAATTGGCTATGAAGATTGTCACTGTCTTTGTAGTTGTCTGCTTTATGGTTCCCTAAGAAGTTCTGGCAAATTCTCGAGAGCCCACCATGCAGCTTTTTTATCAGGATTAAGCAGACCATTGCAGTTCTGATACCCGAAATGTTTGTCAGATAAAAAGTAGTAGTCTGTTAGTAGTAGTGGTCTTTTGGTTCCCTCTAAATAATTGGAACAGTGTTAAATACCCTGTGGCCAGCTTGTGAGGAGTCAGCAAACATGAGGGGCCCAATCTTTGACTTGGTCACCAATATTGCCTCTGAAGTGAAGGTCATAGTACTGCTTATGGAGTGGAATCAAACGCTGTTTCTGCCATTAATTTTCTTCCACACCACAGGGGTGGAAAAAAGAGGGTCCAGACGGCTCATACAGCTTCTAGTCATTGAGCCATGTGGCAGGAAAAAATATATACAGTATATGATATTACATGAGGAGCCTAATGACAAAATCATTGTCTACCAGTGTTATTATTTGGATGGATATTCCACAGTGGGAGCTGAATAGAAACATGTTGTCGACAAAAAGTGGAACGTTAACCTCACATTGGCCAAGATATGTCCTTTTAAACTGTGCATGACCTAGAGGGCAAATGGCTAAGGGTTCCGGTGCTACAGTTAAAAGGAGAGGCTGTAACGGACACCTTATCTGATACCCTGTTGTATAGAAAAAGGAGTTGAAAGATACTTATTGCTGGCTCAGGTAGTCGATTAGAATATAAAGATTGAATATACGAAAAAAAGGGTTCTGGGAAAACGACCATACTGAAAGCCTTTTCTGCGTCTAATTATATAATTAAAGTAGGGTCTGACTGCCTATGTATCTCCAGCACCTGTAAAACTATTAGAACTTTTGTAATATTTTGTACCGAATGCTTTCTCCATTTGAATATGGTTTGGTCTCTATGTATTTTGGTAGGTAAAATTAGTTTCAACATATCTGCTAAAATATTAGTAGCAAGTTTTAAATCCATGTTTAGTAAGAATTTTGGATGATTTGATTCAGCCAATTCTGAATCTTCACCTGGTTTTGGAAGCATTTTAATTATTGCTGAGTTAAAATAGTCTGCTAAAGAGCCCTGTGTTAAGTTATGTAACCAAGGGCCTGATCCAGAACTACACCGATGCGCTGTGCTTACTAAAGCACAGGATATCGATGTCTACTCTCCTCGACACTCCCCCCGTGCGGCCGTATTTTCCCTTGCTTACGCCAGCTGAAGGCTACCCTAACTTCAGCCGGCGTAAGCAATAGAAAACACGCTCGCACAGGAGCGTTAGTAAGCTAAGCCCTCCCTCCCTCTCATTAAACTAACTCCCTCCGCCCACCTTCACTAACCTTAACGTAGTAACGCTGGGGAGATGCCCCCTCCAGCGTCACTACGCTGTTCAGGCATTGCCGTAGCTACGCCGGGCAACATCTGCCCGGCGCATGCGCAGATCGGCTTTACAGCGTAGTTCTGGATCAGGCCCCAAGTAACTTATAAAAGCCCGTCCAGGGCCGTTTCTAGGGGCGGGCAAGCCGTGCGATCGCATGAGGCGAGCCCCTAGATAACTAAAAGAGGGGCACTTCCCGCAGCCCTCCCCCGTGCAGTGGTCACATAGACCGCGGCTCTTACAGGCGCCAGCTGCATCTGTTATGTGATGCGACCGGCACCTTTGAGAGCCGCGGCCTATGTCAGTGTGGCAAGTTCCTAATCCCCCCTTCCCACTCTGCCCACTATTAATATAAAAAAAAACAAAAAAAAAACCTTACCTTATGGTGGCGCCAGGCACCCGGCTTCCTCCCTCCCTCACATCTCCTCTTTCCACTTTGTGCCGGCCAGGCGTGACATCATAACGCTGGCATTCGGCTGAGGAGCGCGTGGAGAGGAGCTCAGGGGGAGCCAGAAGAAAGAAAAGAAAGAGCAGAATACAGAAGATAAAGAAGAGCAAATATAAGGTAAGTAAAGGAGCAGAGAGGACAGTGTGTGTATGAGGAGGGGGCACAGTGTGAGTGTGTAATGAGTGTTAGGACACTCCGGGTTTACCTGCGAAGCACCGGAGTGGTCCAGGCAGAATGTGTAGGATACTTCAGGTTTACCCGTGAAGTACCAGAGTGATCCTAAGGAGAGCCCAATGGAGTGAGCGAACAAGCTTCCGGGGTCCGGAGTCTTACCTTTCAGGTGGGTTTCACCAGAGCCCCTGATGGTGGGGATGGATTGAGCGGCCCCTGAAGACGTGGCTGTTCCCCGTTGATTTTAGACTCGCAGGAAGATGAAAGAATAGACACCCAACGGTGAACAGAGGACAAGAACTAACGAATGTCAGCGGGAGCAGAACCGGTAGGAAGAGACCCACCGGTGACAAACAAACGGCGAACACGGAAACGTGGCACTGAGGACTAAAGCAGATCACGGGACAAAACTAGACAGACTAGGGCTTACGCTCACACTACACTAAAGGTATCTGCTAAGAGATTACACACACTAGCACTCGGTAAGTATAGGTACTGCAGGTAAGGTAGGTACAAATAGGGATGAGAACCCTGCCCCCAAGCCAGGATGCGTTCCACAGGTAAGGAAGTGCATAAGAGCCAGAGAAGACAGAGTGCGCGCCTAATAGGAAGACGGCACGCACGTGGATGGTTACTAGGACTCTGTAACCATGCTGCCTGTCAGCTGGGGAATCCCCTGAGATGCGGGAATAGAGGTAAGCGGGTAGTACGGGGAGGGAGCCGGCAGATACAGCTTGCCGTTAGACGGCAGCTGTAACAATGAGGGGACACAGTGTGAATGTATAATGAGGAATTTCCACATAGTAGGTGCTCACTGATATGAATTAATAGTAATGCTTTTTTTTTTTGGTAAAGTGACTATTTATTAAACATGTGTTTACAGTTTTACATCTATTGTTACCCACGTCTATTCTGTCTGTGCTTTCAATACCATAAAGGCAAACATTCCCTTTGACCAGCACAGCGATTGGCCCAGGTAACCCTTCTAATCTCATGCCAGGATCGCCGAGACAGTCAGGTGTTGCTCAGCCGCCATGGCGAGAAATTAAAGATCCATTATGGAGAGAAGAAGAAGATTTTATAGGCGTTATATATGGTAACAGTGAAAACTCCATTTGGCACAATCTGGCCGTTGAAGTGTGTGGGTATATATATATATTTTTTTTTGGGGGGGGGTGCTAGGTCTAGAGGGGGGGCGCTAGGTCTAGAAAAACCATCCAGCCCTGGGGCTTTGAGAGGTTTAGGCTTTTTAATAGGTTTCTTCCACTGAGGCTGGTGGCTGTAAGCATCACAGCTGTAGCTAGAAATTTTTGTGCCTGGGGCCAAAAGAAAAAATGGTGCCCCTGATCCTGGATTTTAAACCGTTTTAACATTAAATGTTAAGTTGGTGCCCCCCTTAAGTATTGCGCTGTGGGTGGCCGCCCCCTATCACACACCCCTAGTTATGGCCTTGGTAAGCATTGTTGCATTAATTATGTCTTGGCAATAAAGCTTTTCATAGAAAGCTTTTAAAACACCTATTATGTCTGAATCTCTATGAACTCTGCTACTATCTTCCTTATAAACAGCTGATATTATATTCTTTCTACAACCTTTTTGTGTAACTTATAGAGCATCTTACCCATTTTAATTCCAAACCATTTCATAACTGTTGGTGAATCATATTAAAGTATATTTTTATATCTGAGCACTTACGGTAAATTAATTTGTAGGTAAGAATAATTATTAGGCCTTAGTGCAGTCTCTCTGAGCATTAAGATAGCATTCGGATGATTGGATGTTATGTTTTTTGTGAATTGCATCTACCCTTTAAGAACTTCTTTAGTGGCCTGCCAAAGCAATAATGGATCAAGTTGATGTTCTATAATATGTTTCCCAGTTCGCTTTAAGCATCTCTCTAAATTGCAAGGAGTTAGTTAGATATGATGAAGAACTGCCACTTTTTATATGAACCCTTGCTAACCTAATGCATGGCCTGTTAGGCAAATTAGTTAATAGTTTTCTCAAATTAGTACAATCTTATGTTGGGGAGTATGGTATTAGAAGCAAATACATAATAAATTCAGCTTTCTGTGTTCCAATAATAGTCAGGTAAGTTCATGGTCCAAGACTATTCTGGATCTCCAAATATTGTTTATTTATTGGGAAACAAAGACATGTATACCCAGATTTTTGTAGGACATCCTTGATTTGTAGGGCTGTCTAGAAATATGTATTGACATTGCCTGATTAAAATCACTGCTCACTATAAGGGAAGTAGTAGAATTAGGTGAATATAATTTGGATAACAACTAACTGAAAAACTTTTTATGCTGCTCATTTGGAGCATGGAGTTTACAAAGTTACCTTCTATTGACACTTCTGTGATGTATATCTACCCGATGGGTCAGCAATATTGGAGTGAATGTCAGTATGCAATTGCTTATGGACCAAAGTTAAAACTCCCCTACCTTTAGAAGTATTGGATGCAGATGTTAAGACCTTAAATCCTAGAGTATTAAGTTTCAACCTTAAACAAATGTGTATCCTGGAAAATAGCTATTTCCATTTTTTTTGAGGTACATAAGAATCTGTTTACACTTTATTAGAGAGTTAAATCTCTGCACGTTTCAAGAACTCTTTCAGAATTTTTGTAAGTCTTTATACGTCAAATGATGATTTTGAAAATCTAGACCTAACCCAATAAACCAAATAAAATGTATTTATTAAAAAGTTTTTATATAGCACCATCACATTACATAGCACTTTACACAGAATATTTCACATTCACATCAGTCCCTGCCCCATTGGAGCTGTATTCTAAATTCCCTAACACACACAATGTATAGGGTTAATATATTCAGCAGCCATTTAACCTACCAGCATGTTTTTGGAGTGTGGTGTGGGAAACCAGAGCACCCAGAGGAAACCCAGACAGACACAGGGAGAACATACAAACTTCACACAGATAAGACCTCAGCGCTGTTAGACACAAGTGCTACTTACTGAGCCACCGTGCTGGCCACAAAATTCTAACAGTACCTCCATGAATGGAACGAAAAACTAAAACAATAAAGATGAAAATTAAAACAACGAAAACTCAAAGTAACTTTCGTCTCTCTATTTCGCAAAGCGGGCCATTGGACCGGAGACTGCAACTGGACTTCCATATAGTACATCAACAGGTAACTCACCCAGGTTAACAGACTAATTCTGTAGTAAACTCTTTTCTATCCAGTCAAAACCATATGCTATTATTTTAACTAAATATGAATAACAATTTCTTTGCAACCTTATGATCAAACAGTAACTTTATATGATTTCAATGAAATAAGTATTATACTCAAATAATGAAAACCTTGATACCTAAGTAAGTACAATAACATAGAAACATATTAATTACACCATCCGTACTGATATAATGATACTGAAACACAGCAGAAAAGCAAGTCCTGTATATTGGCTAAAATGATTTTACACTATTCGCAATAAACTGCTAACGTTGGATTTATATAATACCATCGTCAGGATATGATAGTGAGAGGTGCTTAGTCCTGAAATAAAGGACTGACAGAGCAATTTCCTTAACCCCAGTGTACATGCTCAGTCCATTGTTATTTACGCCAACATTTTTTATCATAGGTTAAATTTTTTTAATGGCATGAATAATATCTTCATATGTTAATATAGAGCTATCTCTGTCAAGCCTAGGAGAAGCTGAGGAGGAAACAGGAGGTTGCTGTTTTCCGCCCTGGAGTCATGGCCGCCATCTTGTGCTCTTTTTTTACTGGGCCTTTTGCTGCTTTGTGGGCAATTGCACAGGGAAATACCACTTCAAAAACTGTCTGACACACTCCCCAACCTATCATATGTACTTGGTGAATGCATCTATTTGGTAATACTGGGTTTTTACAGCAAACCCTGCTGTATCAGCCATGGAGCTCCTGTTAGGTGTCCTTCCATCGGGTTCTAGCTGCGTTGCAGATGTATCTATTTTTGAGTGCTGATTAGAGAACTGCTTTTTAAAATTCTCATCTACTCTGCAATCATTTCTACTGATCGCATTACACGTCTCTGATCACATTTCTGGTTCCTGACTGATTTATAAACACAGTGGTTCTTACACAATGGTTAGTTCCAGACAAAAATTCCTTGCCTCATATTACTCTAAGGTAAATAATTTCAGCATAGAAATAGAATTGTGGTTTTCCTGCATTGCCTCATGGACGTCAAAGACTGTGTACTTACCTGTATAGCTTTGATAACTCAGATGTTCTTACTTGTGTTGGTTTATCAACTTAACCTACTTTACCTCACCCTGTCTAAGTCTATATATTTAACTTGCTTCTATCAGCTCAGATTATGGACTGGATCAGACAAACAATTCCGCTGCTCTGAGCTCCAAGTGCAGTGCCAGTGGTGATCCAGTACCAGATCCTTGCTGTATCCTTTATATACAAACAGGTCATTCTTCTCACTCACATGGAGTTCCATTCCTAGACTCCTACCTTACAATTTCTTACAAATTCACTTAAACTGAGGACAGATCAGAGGTCTGGATATGTGTTTGTTCAATCTCAGAAAGTGGGCGTTTTCTGGTCCTAGCAATTGGAAAACGCCCCCTTTTTGGAAGTCTGGATGTCGTCCTATGTTTCTTAATGAGCTTGCCATAGGTGAACTAGAAACAATACTATCGCCTTAAAGCAGTGGTTCCCAATCTTAGGGCTCAATGAGTTTTTCAAGGTTCCCTAATCCAAAATAATTTCAGAGCTTTCCTGTTTTTAAGTATTTGGGTCAAAACCAACTTAATAATGACGCAGTATTGTCAAGTATAAAACCTTCAATTTGTTTATATCTAATTTTTTTTTTTTTTCATCTTGCTGGGTTCTGGGTCCCCTCATGGCATTCTGGTCTGAAAGGTCACATGAGCATAGCTCAGCCTCTCTCATGTCATTAGCCAGCAAGCCATAAGGCGATACAGGGAGATAGAGAGGATGATATACACTGATCTGTCCTTTCAATCCAGTGTGCCCTGTGCTCTCTTCCTGCAACTACCGTGCATTGACCAGTCCTGGATTATCAGAGGAGCTACATGTAGAGGGCTCACAGCCTCTCACTTTGCAAGTTCTTTTCATATCAAGGGCTAACAGAAAGTAGTTTATTCCAGATTATAGTAGAATATATTATGCTCTTGCAGAAACAATATTAGTGGTATCATTAAAGGCAGCAATTCACAAAGTGTGTGGCATGACACCCTGGAGTGCAGAGGCACAGTCACAGGGGTGCCGAGAGTCCTACTATATAACTAAGTGTTAATAATAAAAATTATACCTCTTTCTCATTTTTGTGGACAAGTTGTGAAGTTAAGGATTTTCTGCTAGGGGGCACCAGCCCAAATCTTGCCTAGGGCACCAGATTGACTAGGGCCGGCCCTACTTAGGGCTCCATTTACTATAACTCTGGAAGCGAGCGTGCATTTACAAATACACGCTTGCTACACCTCGCTGCGAGCAGAGCCACTTGTTTCAGCGAATTTACTGTTTCTTACCTGTCCGGCGAGGTCCCACGATGATCCGCGGAACTTTCACCAGCATCGAGTGAAAAAGAAGTGTCCACGCATGCGCAGTAGCTGCCTTTTGCCAAAAGTCAAGCAACACTGCGCATGCGTGGGACTCCGAGGCAGAAGCGACGCTGGGACAGGTAAGTAAACTATTTATTTTGTATTGTTCTTTTTATTTTTATTAATTTAAAGTATTTTTATTAATAATTTATAAATTAAGTATATAAAAAATGTTTTTAATGTTTTTTTTTTATTTTTAATTTTTGTACATTTTCATTTGTGTTTTTCTATTACAGCGGTCTCCCAATATATACCCCCCTCTTCCTCCCCCCAATAACAGCTATCAGGGGGAGGAAAAGGGGGATATATGGGGGGACCGCTGTAATACCTACCCTAACGCCATATTCAGATGGCATTATTTAACTTGTCAGCACAGATTTTAACACTTTGCAATTACAACGATCAGCCAGCCCACATTCATTAGAGCGGGCCGACGATCGTGACTGCAGAAGCTGATGATCGCCATGGTTTCCATGGCGATCATAGCTTTGTAAATTGTGGAGACATCGTTATCAGAGATAAAGACCGCTTTCAGGTGTAAAATGGTCTTTATCTCCTAAAAACAATATAGTAAATGGAGCCCTTAATGTGCAACCCAACACTTGTTACCAGGACAATAATAAACAAATTACACCAATCAAGTGTTTTATGTGGGACCCTTTCACACTGCGCTTCGACACAGGTCGTTGGGGTATTGCCCGGGCAATACCCCAAGTTTTTGGTGCTATGTAAATGGGGTATCAGTAGGAAAATATGTTAACTTTGGTCTTCAGCAAATTCAACTTCAGTGACAGCACTCGCTCTCTTTCCATTATGTGAAACAATCATGTCCCATTGGTTAGTGAAACTATTACCTGGGGACATGGTGGCATTTAGTTGCTGCTATAATCTTGCATTAAGAGGATTTCCAAGGACATAGGGTAAATGCTTATTTCCTTAACAAATAACCTTGGGAAATCATGCAGAAACTATGCTGGAGTTACCCTTTAGAGGGATAAAGTTTGTGCTTTCTCTCTAAGTTGCAAATGTATATTAACAACTCACCTTTCTGTACAATCATATTAGGTAAATCTACAATCATTTCTGATCTATTAATTAGGGTCTACAGTGCAGCTTGCCTTCTTGCACGTTTTTCCTCAGGTACTTAATAAATATATTTCTGTTTGGGTATTTCCAGTTGTCCCCAGTTATTCCATTAGCAGCTTCAATACAGTGTCTACTTCCACTAGAGAAAGGTAATCATTTATTTTCTTCTCCCTGCTCCTCACAGCCAGATTTATTTATTTACAGCAGAAAGAGCTTTTGCTTTGCAATTTCTAATAAACATTGATGGTGTTACTAGATTGTACTAAACTCTCAGTATAATACTCCATCAAAATGGCAGCACTAATTAGGTTCCTTGAATTAGCTAATGGATTTTAAAAAAGATAGCTCAGTAAGCTCTTCCAGCTGTCATGTATACCCATGGCAGAGACACAGAGTTCTAGATGCTTCTGTCTGTGACTTCTTTTTTAGGGAGTAGTAAAGAGAAACGGGAATAAAATTACATTTTAATGACTGTTGCAAAATAAAATAATAATCAACATTATGTCAAAAGAATGTTTTAATTAGTGTTCTTTAATTTATATCATCTTGATAAATTAGGCATTGTTTGCATTGAATCTTTCACTGAAACTTTATGTTCTCAGAATAAAAATGTCCTGGCACTTGTGGTTGTAATTAAGATAAAACTTTATTCTAATTCAAAATTCTCAGTTCTGTCAACCCAGCTTAATAATATAAGATGCTACTTTGCAAGGGTAATGGCTTGTTATCACTTCATACTAGATATGGTATCAAAGAAATTAAACCAGCTTGTAGTCTCATTTCTCACCTTCTTTTCCCATGTCTTTTGTTCCTGTTGTTCCTCGGCATGCAGGCTGTGAAGGGAAATAATGCGCATATCACAGCAGCAAAAGGTGCAGATACACACAGACAGGGGCACAGAGAATACATATGCCCAAAAATCTTGGGTACAGAGGGCGTGGCTTATCAGAAACATTGCTGCTGACAGAATCTGCTGCAATGCATGATTGTGAAGGCCAGTAATTGATGTCACACTGCTGGTAGCCACTATACCGTGTGCTTTGGACAAAGATGTCAGTCACTGCAATTCATCCTCATGTATGGCAGCATTAGGCCTGGAGATCTGCTTTTTGAAGGAACCTATTTTCAGATGGAGGTTGTTAACCATTGTTAATCTGGGCCTTTTTTTTGTTCATAACATCCAAGAATTCTGTTACAAGTAATGGAATAAAGGATATCCCAACAATGATTTTTAAAGACTAATAAAATGCAGTATAATATTGGATAAGTGTTGTATAAATTGATAACATTACATCAAATGTATTTGAGTACAGCATACACATTACACGCCATCAAACTTTGAAAGATATGTCGTTTGGGGGTTAGTGTCAGGAGATGTTCATTGTGTGTCAGAAGATGCGGGGCCCGGGTCACATCCGCGAGGCCCTGCCCTCTATGAGACCTCATCGCTGATGTCACATGGTCGGGGCCCACGGACCTGCGTTAACGGATGGCTGGAGCGCAGGGAAATTTTTCCCATCAGCTCCGGGCCCGGGATAGTGGTCCCAGATTTCCCCCACTGATGGTCACATAAAATAACAAACCCTTTAAGAACAAGAATGGACATTTCTCTGCTTCTTGCATAATTCCTGTCATTAACAAGGGCAACACACAAGGGTTCATGAATGCCACACTTTATTCCATGATGGTGAGCAGGCTGGGATATATACAGGCTATATACACCAAGTAGCAATAATCACTACATATAGAACACCACTTATCATATCCACTCAATTTCACTGCTTACATTTGGTTTATCTAGTTTCTACCTTTATTACATCTCTGTGCACAGGATCACAAAAAACAGTCATGTGACACTAAATCTGAGTGTTAGATGTATATTTTATTCTAATGTAAAACAATACCAATAAAAAAGTAGTAATTACAGATTCAGACCCCTGTACTTTAGACTAACTTACACTAGCCTCTTGCATAAGTAAGCCTAATGATAATATCTGCGCATGTGAACACCAAATGTTACAATACAGATCTCCAGGTGTACAGGACTTGGTTCCATATGCTGGGGTAGGGAACTTAGCTAGAGATCCCTCCGTCAGGGCAGCCCATCCCCTCTGCCTGTCTAAACTCCGTAAGGTAGGCGGGAAAAACGTAAAATATACAGTGTGGGCTGGATTTAAGTGTTACTTGCAGATCAATGGGTTAGTTAAGAAAGGATTATGGCAGTGCAACTGCTGCAAACTCTGCATGAGAGAGGAGTGACAGGGAATTCACTCCTCTCTGTGCAGACTATCAGACCTCAGTGGATACGGAAAACGCACAGAGGTCTGAATGTGGCCCTATATGAATGAATTGTTGTGCTTACCAGAAGCGGAACTAACGAGTTGTGGGCCCAGGTGAAAAAATATGGTTTTGCCCTGATGATATCCCAAGTAACACAGTGGGGAGCTGGGCGGTGTGGTGATGGCGGCTGTGGGCCCTTGTATCAACATGGGGCCTGGTGCCACTGCACCTGTTGCACCATTGGTAGTTCTGCCCCTGTTGCCTACTATAGTGGAAATATATCCACCACAATTTCCCATTCTGCCAACATTAGTATTAAGACTCGTGTTTACATATAGTATTGTATTTTGTCTCATGGAATTTTGTAGAACTTTGTTATGCACATAGGATATATGTTATATCTTTAATAGCTATTATAAACAATATGGAATTAACAACTACACTATACTTTTCATGTACAATGACTTAATAAAATGCCTAGATTTATTTTACATTTACATAGTTACATAGTTAATGAGGTTGAAAAAAAACAACAGTCCATCAAGTTCAACCTATTTTGGATCTCCTGCGATCCCTATCTTTATATTTGAAGTTAATCCATATGAAGCAACCTCCAAACTGTTGCAATCATAAAAAATAAATAAGTAAATAAATAAATTTCTCTCTGGCTCCACTACTGTCCTTTATTTAAATTAGTGATCCTGGTAAACCTGGATGTCCTTTTTTTGCTAAAAATTTATCGAATCCTTTCTTAAACATATCAAGTGAAACTGCCATCACAACCTTTTCTGGCAGTGACTCCACATCCTGACTGCCCTTACTGTGAAGAACCCTTTCCTTTGCTGGTTGTGTTGTGAAACTTCCTCTAACCTTAGTGGGTGCCCCTGTGTCCTGTGTACAGTCCTTGGGGTAAAAAGTTCCTTTGAAAGTTCTCTGTATTGACCCATGATGTATTTGTATATATTGATCATATCTCCTCTTAGACGCCTCTTTTCTAAAGTAAACATGTCTAAACTGGCTAGCCTTTCCTCATAGCTCAATGACTCCATACCCTTTAACAATTTAGTTGCCCTTCTCTGAACCCTTTCTAGTTCCACAATGTCTTTTTTATGGATTGGTGCCCAGAACTGAACTGTGTATTCTAGATGAGGCCTTACAAATGATTTATATAGTGGCAAAATTACACAGTCTTCCCTTGCATCTATGCCCCTTTTTATGCATGCTAATACTTTATTGGCCCTTGCAGCTGCTGCTTGGCATTGAGCACTATTGCTAACATTATAAAGTATTTTTTTTATTATTTGATCTTGAGCATTATTAATCCTCTTTGACCCGTTTCATACAGTCAGCACTAAACCTGGTTTAGGTTGTGTTCACCAACATTTCTCTTAGAAACCAATGTGTTTGATTATCCAGGCCTTAGATAAACTTCCTGTTGGTCACCATTGTGACTGATGTAGTGTGTATAAAGTATTTTGATTCAAATTCTGAAACAAAAATCCTGGTTGGGAGTGTATAATTAATCCAAAAATGTGCTTTATCATGACACAACCACAAGAGATGGCGGAAGTTATCTGATTGTCTTAAGGCTATTGAAAGATAGGGAAATAGCTCTGTCATTATTCTTCATGGGGATTTCATTGCTTTCAGGCAGAAGATTGCATTATTTGTCTACCACTGTCATTCATTCGTAAACCTGATAAGATCTCAGATCCAGATCACAGTAAGCTAAGGAGTGCACCTCATAGTCACAATACATTTTCCGTGTTGCACTTTTCTGGATTAATACCTTTTGCACTGAATGTATAACAAGTGCAGATATTCATTTTTTTTAATATATATTCTTTATTTTCAAGTTGAAGACAGTTTGAACAGTTAGATGCCAGCTTTATCGAACTACCTCTCTTAAGAGTTCATCTACAATATACATCGTCAACAAGAACAACTATCATGTTTTTACATTTTTAAAGACATGGGGTAAGGAAAGGATAGGAGGGGGGGGGATTGAGGTAGGCTGAATAAAGTTGGATGTGGCACAGAGGTTTGTGACTAGACCGGCAGAGGTAAGTGAACCTTAGACGTCCCTAGGAGATGCCTCCGTAGTGGGTAGATATACATTTTTTCACATTAGTAGTTTTGTTTTTATTGTGGGTATATATTTGTTTATATATTTTGTATCTAAGCAATTACTACTCCATGCATGCTATTATAAGATGTTGGTGATATTTATGGTGATTGTAATCAATACTTGGTAGTGACAATATTTTCCACAGTCATGCTATTTATGGAGCACATGGTTATGTCTATTTTCCCAATAAAATTGATGTGATCACTGACCCTCTGAGAAAAATGTACCAAATGTGAAACCTACAATCCTTATAATAATACAGGAAGATTGTGTTTTAAGCACACCTTTCAGATATATGAAATGCATTCAACTTTGTTATAGACTCATGATCCATTCATACAGCCCAATTAATTAAAGTAATTGCTTAGATCATCAGGTAAAACAATTGAACAGTGTAAACAGTACATTTTGCTAACAACATTGTGTCTTACCTATATATCATATCAAATCAACTGTCTGTTGAATGCAATATATTGATATGATTGTGTCATCTTCTCCTTGAGATATCTGCTTGTGTGTGTGCTTGATTTATCAAGATTTTTTTTAATTACATTTTTATTGGCAATCTCCACAATTATATTCCAGTTTTACCACTCAAAACCCAAATTCCCCCAAAGTGTGCTCTTTTCATCACACTCACACTTAAATCACTTTAGGAAGAAGCTCTCTTTTACGACCATTGAGTCAGGATTTTTTTGTCATCATCAGAACTGTTGTTATTTACTGTATTAGTAATTAGTTACTAATAATATGGTATCTGAAGCATCTATAAGATTATTCTACACATATAGGGCCTTTTTCAGTTGACTGCAATGTTTTGGTCCCAATGCATATGTGTATATTACCGTCTATTACGGTAGCCACACATCCCAGACAAGAAACACCTTTCATCGCAAACAATTACAAATTTGACAGAGATCCAGCCGACACCATAAGGTTGACTGTATCATTATCAGAAGTGTTTTAATTGGACAAATGTTCAATTGATAACACAGTAAGAGTCAGTATTACAATATCCTAGTAGTATGCTACAGTGATCATCAGATATATGATTTGTTGCAGAGCAGTGGAACCTACAGGACGAATGAAACTTTAAGGGGTGCCTCCTAAGGTGAGTTAGCTCTCATTTTAAAGGACATGATATATGACCCAATATAGGGACTCCGACAGTTTATTAATGAGCAACACATTAAAGAAATTGCTCAAGGTGCTGTGCCAATGTTGAGAAATAGTAGAACATGGCTGAAGAGATGTACTCAGGGGACTGTCTTTGCTTGATTTATTTGAATTGACATCAAAGAAGGTTGGTCCGATGTTTCAATCACCTTTGCTGTGATATATTTTATCTTGAACATAGTACCTGAGTATTAGTTATTCTGTTATACCTTTCCTGGTGATAATTGCAGAATAGACATTTGAAACGTCGGCTCAAACATCTCTGTTGTAAATAGAAATAAAATAAGCAAAGCACTATTCGTAGAACTAACAATCCCCTAAGAACATCTAATTAGCCAGCATTTTTAGACAGACAGATATAGAAATAGATATAATATAAATATAGATGGATATAATTGTTAATTGTACAATTCAGTTGAATTTACAGTACATGAACCTTTTTTTGTAAGTATAAAAAGGCTTTTATATTTATAACTTTTGGATTTAAGAAAAGAAATAAAAAATATAGCATCCCTTCTATCTCTAAATAAGCAAATGTGTTTTTGTTTTTTTAAATTAATTTTCATTGTTACATTTTAGCCATATACAATGCTTTCTATTGCTACGTATAATATACATTTTTTATTCATTTGAGTTCATGACCTTTTCATGCACTGCATGATTTGTTGATATATTTTCTGAGCGATTGCTGTGGTATGATGGTTTAGGGAAATCTGGTTTTCTGGTATCCTAAGATTAAGAACACTCTTCATTAGCTGATGATAAACTGGTAACTACAAAAAGTACTTTCACAGCAAAAAAAAAAAAATAATCTTTAAACAATTGCCTGTAGCCACATGATAGAATTTGTTCTTTGAAGAATGTTGTTCATGTATCTTGCTTGCTTGTTTAAGCTCTCTTTTGCCATTTTACTGCTTCTCATTTTGAATTTATTTTAATAAAACACAATAGTAGGTGAGCCTTTCCTCAAAGCTAAAATTCTTTCTTAACATCTTGGAACATAAAAGTAACTTGCCCTAAGCCAAAGCAAGTACAGCCCAGTGTTGTTTGTGTGTGATCCACTATATATATTATGGAATATATATATATATA
>WWET01000307.1:489171-499848 GCA_011038615.1 Limnodynastes dumerilii
CTCTCTCCTCTCTCCTCCCCCCCCCCCCCCCTAAATTACATAACTGAGACATATATCTGTGTGTATATGTAGACACAAGATTGAAATCTTGACAGATTAAGCTGAATATGAGCTGGCATTCTTCAAATAGAAGGCGTCTTCTAACATACTTGCATGAGCAAAGAATGACAGTGTCCTTGGTGTTGTGAAATGAGGACTCCTCTATAGCCCTCCATTCTGTTTTCCCTGCACCCTCGGTAGTTCTACCACTGCTTATTTTTATCTCAAAATGTTTGAAAGAAAATAACAGGGTTTGAGAAGGAAAAGCATGTTTATTTCACTGACTTACATACACAGAGAAGAGCATCTACATGACTGATTGCCACTAGGAGACAGAGGAGAGATGATGCTGGACAACAAACTTTATTTTATAATGCCATGCTCCAAGTAAACTAGCTCATAATCCCCAGAAGATTGCTTCAGTAGCCTCTACCAACAATCATTTCTGAGTTTTCCAAATGTCATAGTCTAGGATTTGATAAGACACACATCCTGGTTTGCATCTTATCCTGAAAAGCCTGATATTTATTTAATATTATTGCAAAGTATTCATTCCACCATAGTGGCTTCTGCAAAATACCAGATGGATAAGATAGCTTCAGAGTAGACGAAAGATATCAAATATTGTCTCCTGCCACACTTGCATTTCTAAAGAGGTATATTTGGTGTGCTCTTAGGGACTTGTGGATATCACCATGGCAACAGAACATATACATTTCTCTCATACTAACAGAAGCCCAGCATATTCTTATTATTAGAAAGTTTGATTGCAAAGCGCTGAGTTTTCATGATAAAGCAACAGTCATAATAATCCTCACATTGTGAAATTGGCTATTGATTGAGCTTCATGCAGTGATATACAAAAGGAAATTGTGCTCATTTAGAGCAGATTTGTTGAACACTATGTAACCATTTGGATGCTTCACACTGCCTCTGAATATTCTTTGGGGGGGTTTGTGTTTTTTGTTTTTTTTTATAATCTAGATATGTTTATTGTGGTAGGGTTACACTACTCACGTATGTTGTTTTTATGCCATAACTAAAGACACTGATTTGGGATTTAGAACTTTGCTGTTAAAAAATATTGCCCCTGTGTTGATTGCAAACAGACAAACGCTTTTCAGCAAGATTTTCTGGTATGTACAGAAAGAGTTATTGAAGCCTAATATAGTTTTACAGTTTCTATCATCATTTAAATGCTGTGTTCACTATAGGGCTAATGCACTACTTTATGTTACAAGTGCACCATGTTTGCTGAGACATGCGTGTTGTTGCACCCATTGAACCAGATTCACAACTACGTGGTTTGGTAAGTTACGTTCCGATTTCTAAGTGCAGCACTAATGTGCATGCGTAGTAAATATATTACGCTATATACGTAGCGTTTTGTTACGTAGATTGCATACATGCAGTCTTTTAAGACCGCACGTACGCAATCTACATAACGAAATGCTATGTAGATTGCTTAAAATATTTATTACGCGTGCGCATTAGCGCTGCACTTAGAATTCGGAAAGTAAGTTACCAAACCACGTAGTTGTAAATCTTTGCATGAAGCTGTCTCTGGAGAATAGGTGAAATAAGTCATGTTGTTACAGTTGCATTGGAGAAAGATTGGTATATAAGAACATGCATCTGAGAAAACGGTATTATTTTCAGTGATCCAGAGTTGGTGCAAATAGCAGATGATGATGATGGTTTCATTGTGACTAGTGGTTTTCTCTTCTTTTTTTATTTAGGCAAAACTAATTAATAAAGTGTTTCTTTTTTCTTTTTCTTTTCTTTCTTTTGCATATGAGAGAAGCATTTTTCTTGTTTTAGATTTAGATAAGGTTATTGCAGATTATAAATCATGAATACCATATCTTTATTGAGATTACAGTGCCTAAGAGAGCATTTTGTTCCATACTGATAGTACTGTATATCAGAAAACTTTAAAAAAGGTAAAGAGTGGTTGTTGGCATGTAATCAGATGATAGTGATATTTTTCTATAATGCTACAAATCAGTTGTGCTTGTGGTATAATGTATATATAATTGCAGGCTACAAAGGGGAACGTTTGCAATATGCAATTTATTGTTAACATTTAAAAACAAACTTTTAAAACATTGATATGTTATAATACCTCAAACCTCATATGGCTACAAGTATGATACTAACAACTCCTATAAATTGAAATAATAATCACTTTCACAAATAGACATATATATGCACTCTCATACCGGTATTGTGACTGAAATATAATAACTCACAATGGAGTAAATTGTGTGAAAAACTTGAAGTTGTGATGAAACACACAGATTTCGCTTCAACACGTTTGGCCAAACATTGAAAGGATGTAGTGCAGTTGGATGCAGATAAACGGCTGAGCAGTATATTGAACTGATAAAGGCCAAAGTGTGAGCAGATGGACATGCACCTAGTATTGCAGCTAAGAGAAGGTTTGCCAGCTGATGATATAAGAAATTGTATGTGTCACACAAACACTTACTGCTCCTTCTGTTAGATCGGATGGTCAACTAGGTCTCAATAGAATCTTCAATCATGCTGTAGACACCCAGTTCTCTGCATGAGCGGGCGTCCCCGCTATTCCGACATTTGCTTCCGGTGATTGGATCCACATGAAACAACTTGTATTATCTTATGCCACAGATTCCGTTGATGATAGAGGTAGGGTACGAGTATGCTGCTGTCAATGCATTGTGTTCTGCCCAAATATTTTCTCAAGGCATAAGCAATAATTAAAAGTCCTCTCCGCAGTGTATCATTTAAAGGAGCAGTGATCAAGCTCATTAACTGCATCTGGAACAACATTAGGGCTCTATTTACAAAGATCATTTTAATGCGATAGGGCCAGTTTTCACTTCAAAACTGGCCCTATCGCATTAAAATTAAGTTTCCAATATTTACAAAATGCTGGAGCTGAGTTTTACACTCCGCTCCCGGCGTCAGACTAACGCCAGCTCAGATTGACGTTTTATAGGAGGTCTTACTCCCATCTACTTGCCAGTCTGTGTTGATACGTGGCTACAGTTCCCGCAAAAGCTTTGGCCACTGCTATGCAACTGAATCACCACACGTGGCCGGTGATTGTCCTGGGGTTGCCAAGCCGCTGGAGAGCTCTCTATCGACTATAGATCTGAATGGCACCACAGACTGTCCAGGAGTTGGCGGATGCTTTAGTCCAGGTTTGGGAGGAGATCCCTCCGGAGACCATCCGCCACCTCATCAGGAGCATGCCCAGGCGTTGTAGGGAGGTCATACAGGCACGTGGAGGCCACACACACTACTGAGCCTCATTTTGACTTGTTTTAAGGACATTACATCAAAGTTGGATCAGCCTGTAGTGTGTTTTTCCACTTTAATTTTGAGGGTGACTCCAAATCCAGACCTCCATGGGTTAATAAATTTGATTCCCATTGATAATTTTTGTGTGATTTTGTTGTCAGCACATTCAACTATGTAAAGAACAAAGTATTTAATAAGAATATTTCATTCATTCAGATCTAGGATGTGTTATTTTAGTGTTCTCTGGATTTTTTTGAGCAGTGTATATACTTATCCATGTATGGTTACTAACCTTACTATTCACGCAGTATCTACGGTGGCACCAATGTCTTATGAACTGACCGCTACTAATCATATGGTTACACCACCCCCATTGCAAAATAGAACTATGCTCTAATGTACCCATCCCCATGATATACTAGCCCACACCCAGTTACTAGATATCATCTGGACATATCCTGCTGGGGGGGGCCCACTACATTATGAACCGATTATTATCTCCTGGTGTTATAAAAACAAATGAATAAAATGGCTGGATGGTGGTATAATCTTTAATAAACATTGTCTTTTACTCTATGATTCTCCACATCTGTCGTTTGTAGTAAGTGCTGGGTTCTCTTTCTCCCCATTGAGCAAAGGTTGGAATAGTGTCTAGCATTTATGGCCTGGAGTGATCACCTTACCCAAAGTAGAAACAGGTGTGGTTCACCAACGAGAATGGCCCATTTTTTAAAGGGACATTTTCGGCACCCCATTTGTGAGTATAGAGCTCTTGAGAAACGTTTTGCCCCATCGAAGATAGGTAAGCGCTGTTTTCTGTTTCCCAACCGTTATGCTAATTCTTACCCTAACCCTCCCCTTTTATTACTCTAACCCTAACTCTTCCTTCCCCGCAGCCTAACCCTAAATCTCCCCTTCTCCTATCCATTGCCTCCCCTCAGCCTAACTCCAAGTCTCCCTGTTGCAGATCGCTCCCTACCCCGCAGCCTAACCCCATGTCTCCCCTTCTAGGCTCCATTTCTTTCCTGCAGCCTAACCCTAAGTCTCCCCTTCTAGGCTCCATCCCTTCCCCGCAGCCTAACCCTAAGTCTCCCCTTTTAGGCTTCATCCCTTCCCCCCAGCCTAACCTTAAAACTACCCTACTAAATTACATCCCCTCCCCTGCACTAACCTGTCTGGTCATCGGAGCAGCAGGGACCTTCTGGTCTGGGTCTGCGGTGTGAATTTTGGAATGGGGCTATTTTCTAAAATAACACAGCTGACAATTAGCTGCCGGCTGTGTGTGTCAAATATGGCAGTTCACAGTGGCGAGCAGAACCCAGTAGAGACAATACATAATGGGAAAGAGACAGTGACTTGCCTATCACAAAAACTATACAATATATGAAGATGGAATAAAACAGAGTTCTGGCATTAGTCACTCAAAGTTGAATGCTCAAAATCTTTAATGTCCATGGTATTTTTTTAATCATGTCTTCATTATGTATAAAGATCCGATCTTTAAAAAGGCTTTTGGTTTTTTTTTATTTTACTTTTTGGTGATGTTGTTGGGGCTGTGACTTTTAGGTTAAATTTTGGATGAAATTAACTTCTTCATAATGGGGCTGATCCAGAGCTGCACTTACACGTTAAAGGAACATCATTAATAGATTCGATGACACAGACTTCAGTTTGAACTTGCAACCAAGAGTGACTAATACTGGAACACAGTTTTCTCTCTTTTATTCCATGGTCATATATTGTGTCATTTTTGCATGGAGTGCCAGTTATTACCAGGTAGTCACAATATGTAGAACTGATAGATTTTATTGTGATGGATCATATTAAATTAAACATTAAATTAAACATAATGCTATTTTACACTAGTCGGTGACATAAAAACGCTGTTTTGTATGTAATGCGCGCGGCAGATGTTACGTACGTACCAGCCTCGTATTAACAGCGTAATTAGGAACGAAGTGGCGTGACATCCATACAACAGCCGTAATTAGGTTTTGGAGGCGGGGTGAGGCATTTAAATTGTACAGTATGGGCGTGCTTAGGCACTTACGTATATAAAGCCTTGACGTACGTCAGTAGTTACGCTTTGAAAAGTTAAGGTAGGGTTTGGCAAGCGTAAAACGGCAAAAGTGTGTATTGCCGAGGGTAGTTCCTAGGGGAGTGCATAGAAAACACGCTAGAGTATACATGCTACGCCCTGAAACGTAAGTCTGGATCCGGCCCATAATCCCCAAGTAAAAGTCCAGGGGCCAGATTTACTGAGCTGTGGGAAAGGAAAAGTGAAGATGTAGAATGTCAGCTTTAGTCTGATAGGTTGCTATTGGCAACATCTCCACTTTTCCTTTCCCACAGCTTTGTAAATCTGGCCCCAGAAGACTTGTAAGACATGAAATTACCTTACCACAGCTACATTTCTGTATCAGGCCTGCTTACATACATAGGAAGCGTGAGTATAATACTGTAAAACGAGAGACCATCACCATCCTACCTTCTGAATGTTCTGACACCCAGATTTAAATCTATATTTTATACTATAAAAAGTTTTTAGTGACTGCAGCTGAAGTTTAATTATGTAAGGTGCTGGTATAATATTTGACTAAATGTTTGAAGACATACATATTTTAATGTATTGTGGTTGCTATGGGCTTTTCCGGTATTATTGCTCATTCACATACATGATGAGGAATGTGCTCAGTAACTCTTCTATAGCCAGCATGCGATGGACTATGCATTAAATGTGATTTATAAGCATTGCTGCATATAATTTGCATAGACTTTTAAGTTAAAATATAAATAAAAGCTGTATTGTTGCAGTTAATCATCTAATTCCAAGAAAATACTAGAGCTATGTAGAATAAGCCACTAACTATTTGAGAAATGAAGTATCTTAGTAACAAGTGTTTGATAATAAAGGCATTGCTCAATGTTGACTTCCTCTAATATGTGGAGCACAAAGGTGACAACGATATTATCTTTTTTCAAGTTCCAGGAATTAAATTATGCTGAGGGTTATGAAACAACCAGAGTAGCTAAAAAAAAGTGTTTGATAATTTGTCTTAAAGCCTAATGATATATGTAAACAAGATTTCACTCAGTGTGCCACAGATAATGACGGATGGTTAAAAAGTATAAAGAGGGGGTAGAAATAAACTGTAAGAGCACCTCCATTAACAGCATTTAAGAATATGGGCTAATTGTCTAACTTATAAAATGTGATGTGAAGTGGATTTTCCTGTATAATAATTTTGAATTATGAAAGTAATGATCATTTCTTCTTTTGCACATGGTGACACTATTTATAATGACATACTTTTAATTTACTTTATTTAAATCCTAAAGCAGGATAAATAACTTTCATTAGTCCTATGGCCACTTAGTTTAATAGTGTGTGCTAAGAATACAGTTGGATTTATTTACCCATCTGACAAAATTTTTTCCTAGGAGTAGGAGAGGCAAGAACCCACTAACTTCTAGGGACAGATTTACTAGGCTACAGGAAAGAAAAAGTTGAGATGTTTACCATAGCAACCAATCCAATTCTAGCTGATATTTTCTAGAATGAAATAGGAAAGTGAGAGCTAGAATTTGATTGGTTGCTATGGGCAAATTTCTTTTACTTTCCCGCAGCTTAGTTAATCTGACTTCTAGACACTAGTGCACATCTGCACCAGCCATAGTTCTGTCAGCTTTATTACTGTTAACATATAGCAGATATTAACAAGTGGTTACACTCTCCGCATAGAAAGTATAATTTACGAAAAAGGGACATTCAAAAGTTCCTTTTCGAATGTCCCTTTTTCCTATACTTACCACTTTATACTTTTTTTAAGGAATGTGTGAGTATGCCGTTCAGCATACTTAGCCTATTCACTTTTGCAATGTGTGATATCCCTCCGCCGCTGCTATCACCGGACCTGGAACAGGTAAGTAATTGATCTCTGTGGGGTCAGGGTCAGGCTGCAGGGGAGGGAGGGTTAGGGTCAGGCTGCAGGGGAAGGAGGGTTAGGGTCAGGCTGCCGGGGAAGGAGGGTTAGGGTCAGGCTGCCAGGAAGGGAGGGTTAGGCTTAGGGTAGTGAGAGGGGAGGGTTAGGGTTAGAATTAGGGAAAGGAGTAGGGACTATTTTTACTCACCATTTCGGAGCACGGAGCTTTCTCCGTGGATCGATTGCAATGCCTCTTCGAGGCATATGCAATCAAAATCCCAGCCAGTTTGCAACTGACTGGGAGGAATCAGTATTTTCTATGCGGGGACCCATACCCATTAATAAGCTACCAGACTGGGACTTGTTTATGTACAGATTGCCTTCGATGGAACTGTGGTGTTATTGCAACACTATTCATGTAAAGATGAGGACATATGTAGCATACACACAGGCCTTAGGGCCCGATCCTTAACGCATGTTATGTCTGTTGGACATCTTTATCTGAAAAATTGTATTAAGGTTACTATGGATAGACGTTTCCGATGGCGCTTCTATATATGTTATGGTTTATCTTGTTACATGTCATTCATTTCTAGAGTGAGCTATTGCTATACTTAATTACACACAGTGAAAACTTAATTACAATTATATGCTGTCTTTTTCATATTTTTTATTGCTTTCTTTTTTGTGGCCTTTAGCAAGGTCACAATGACAACTAGATCATTGATTATCTAGTACTGTTCTTCCAAACCCTGCTCTCCTCATCATTATGTAAGAGGATAATGGGGTTGGTAGATTAAAGGAGAAAAATAGACTCTTCCCTGCTGAAGTCACTTTCTCAGGATGGTTCTGCTATTGTAAAAGATGGAACTTACCTGGCAATTTTAAGTAGTCTCCTCCTCGAAAGAGTCAGCATCTTTAGGTTTCTTCACCTCGGTGCATGCACAAACAGCATTACCACACATAACAGAGATCAGTGATGATCCTGGGTCCTATATAGTTTTGCGTCTCCTTTTCTTGTGTTTCTGGACAGTTTTTAAAAGTTATATAAAGAAAAAAAACGAGGTGTCTTGGGAAATTCTAAGATGTTCGGTTTCAAATAACAGATTGCAACACATGTCCCAAGATGATTACGATTTCCCCCTGAGTACTATTTATGGAATTTTAATGCTTATTCATATAATATTTTGTAATAAATACTACTTTTTTGTGTATGCCTTTATAACATCTATTAACACTTTTAAATTGTGTATAGAGCCAATAACAAGATCTAGTGGCACAGTATAAATAGAAATAATACTATTGCTGAATAACAATGTTCTGTTTTGATGTAAAGACTCGGTGGAATTAATTTTAGTTTCAGTAACTGTAAAGTTTTAAAATAATCATTTACAACATCCTCTCCTAGAGTCGCCTATAAACTGATAAATGTGTTTTCTGTCTTTTATAGAGGATTTATTCCATCTTCATCTTGGTTTTACTGTAAACAACAATTTATGACATTTTGTTTAATACCCTAATTGACATATTGTGCACAATATTACATGTAAATGTTTGTGAGTATCATTTTAGAACAATTTGGATGCTGCTACGTAGAAGCTATTTATTTCACAGAGCCTGGATCTCAGGTTTACTAGAGTCCTATAAAATGGGTCCCTGAAAGAATGGCTCAAAGAAATACTATTCTGTTTATCCATTATTTCTGTTCACAGTTTTATATTTTGTGCTTTGATTAATATCCATAGGGGATCTGTAACCCATGCTGAGAGGACGTCTACCCGTCACACTGCCAGACAGGTTTGCATGAATATAGGGAAAAACAAATAAATCTTTATTTGAAATGTAGGCATAGGTAATGAGCTATTGCCAACATGACAATACAATATGAGAGAATTCTAAGACCATTATGAATCAATGTGATTGACATATTGTATAGAAAACATGGCATCATCTTAAAGTTGTCAGCAATAGGTTTTGTATACATGAAATTTAATTTGTTCCCACTTGTAATAACTTGTTCCTTGTTGTTGTGTATTTTTACTACTATAAAGATAACTCAGCCTCTGCTCCCATTTCCACATTAGAGGCCTTAATCTATTTAGCGATCTTCAAAAGCATATTGCTTCTGGAATATTGGTGCATATGCTAACACCATCCCAGGGTTGCACTGGTAATGCATTTCAAAGACAGCAGAGGAATTGCTTCCAAAATCCCTCTGCACAGTACTCCCATCAAATCTTGCCCTACGTGGCATTATTGGCAAGTCATAAAAAAACAAAAAAGTGCAGGTCACAGAGAGATTTGTGAAACATCCATCCTGTAAATATTTCTATGGCCAAGAGCTAAATACTTGTGGCCACAAGGATAACATTATTGTAGCACTCCTGCTAATATTACTAGACATGTACCAAGGTCTGTAAATCTGTGTTTTCTCTGTTAGTCTTAACATTCCCTTTCTCTTCACCCCCCTATCTTCTATCTTAAGTACCAATAGTAGTTTGTGCTTGGATAGTCATTCCATCACAAAAGATAGGTTCACACTTGTCCAGTTTTCCTTGGATCCAACTCCTGACCAGACTTTTTATGCAATCCTACAGGATAACTAGGTCACAGATACAACTGATCTATTTGTATACACTTGTCCAGTTTTTCTGCACACATCCATATCTGCATCTGCTTAAAAGATTGTGTCATCTTACAGAAGTCTTTGGCTGTGCATCTGCCACTCATACTCTAATTATTGGCAATCAGGTCTCTCTTAAATTTGATCACCTGACCAGAACTGGATGAAACCAGAGGTCGTGTCAGTGTGCAAACTCTTCCCATGTCAGATAAACTGGTGTGTAGGAGGTCAGATTGGGTGAAAATTTGACAAGTGTGTACCCATATAAAAATATTTTTTAAGGAACGTCCTTACATGTCTCTATAATAATTGCCAAAAGAGAAATAAGAAATGCATAGCTATATTTTTTATTGTACTATTTTTGTTTCCTTTTTTTATACACTTCAGCATTAAAACTGTAGCATAGGCCTTGATGGATTTGAAAAATGTGTGCACAGGCTGTTGTTTTACTCACCAGGTTTAATTTGGTGTTCTATCAAATATATTGATGCTTGTTAGACAAGATTACTTTCTAGGGAAAGCAACTTGTTCCACCATAAAGCAAACAGTGTGAGAGCTAATGTACCTTGAAATGTACTACACTGTCTCACTCAGATGTTCCCAGTCACTTGAGAGCTTGCTGCATAGATCGGCCGGTTAACTCATTCACGAGGGATTAACAATCAGACAGTAGCATAATGTCTTTGCTAATACTTTCCTGAGAGATCACAAATCTGCAACAAGTGGCACGTTATTACATATAAGTCTTGTACTAGCCAATATTAAAGTTGCATATTACTTAAGCTTTAATAAGTGTGTGTATAT
>WWET01000307.1:509360-523730 GCA_011038615.1 Limnodynastes dumerilii
TAGCGACGCCGGGCAACATCTGCCCGTCGCATGCGCAGATCGGCTTTTCAGGCGATCTTACGCTTACACCTGCCGTCCTAGCGACACATGTATTACAATAATTTGGAAACCCCCCTTTAAAAATCCTGCGTTTGCCACTGTGCAAGGTTTCCTGGCATGGCCGGATAGCAGCTTATAAAATGTTATCCAAACTTATGTGTTTGTTTTTATCTATTCCCTTTAGTTTTCCTAAACAAGATTTGGCTTAAATGCAGCAAATGATGCTATCTTATGTATGGAGGAAAAGACTACAGAGGTTAGCATATAGCTGTATGACTTTGCCTAAAAAAATAGGTAGATAGGTCTTCCCGATCTATTGGCATATCAAGAAGCTGCTATTTACATACCTCTGCTATTTACATACCTCCAAATCAAACATTGGATTGTGGATGTGCGTAAAACGCCAGGGGTTAGATTTACTAAGCTGTGGGTTTGGAAAAGAGGAGATGTTGCCCATAGCAACCAATCAGATTCTAGCTCTCACTTTCCTATTATATACTAGAGAATGTCTAGTATGAATGGTTAACATCTACACGTTTTCAAAACTCACAACTTAATAAATCTGACCCCAGGAGTATTATTATGTCCCTCCCCTACAATACTTGCTAAACTTTCGGAGGCTAAATCCAGAGGAGTTATCTTCTTCTGGTATAACAGATTGATGTCCCCTGTAGACCCTTCTAAATTCCAAGCTTAAGTTCATTGGGAACAAGACCTGGGCTTCACTTGGACTTCCCACCAGTGGTTAAAACTATTTTGCCGGGCATTTAAACAGTGTGTATTTTTTCCATTTAATTTAATTTTATATTCAGGGATGTTATTTGGTGTTCATTGAACTTCTGTAATTAATGACATGTATCCCTAGTTCCCTTTTTTTCTGTACTTCAATAAAAGTTTATGGATGATAAAAACTGTCATAACTGCATATTTTCTATTTAAAAATGACACTATGGGCCTGATCCAGACCTACGCCCGGGAGCATTTTTACACTTTCCATAAGTGTAAAAGCGGTCATTTGTACTTACTGCGCATGCGCGGGGCAGATGTTATGCAACTAAACACTGAGCGTATGGGCCTTGAGCGTACCAGCTTCATAACAACGCACGAAGGGGCGTGCCAACCATTTGAAAGCCGTAATTATACTTTGAGGGCGGGGTGAAGCATTTAAATCGAACAGTATGGGCGTGCTAAGCATCATAAATACGCAAGGAGCCTATGGATGCCCGCGGTTACACTCAGAAAAGATAGGGCAGGGTTTGGTCGGCAGAAGACGAAATACGGGCGACTGAGGGGAGTGCCTAGGGGAGTGCTTCGTAGGTATGCTGGCGTAAATACGCTACACATAAAAGTGTATGATGAGCGTAGGTCTGGATCAGGCCTTATGACCCTAATTTGAACCATCCCTTATGTTTAGATTGTGTACAACTCATCATTACCTACACTTGTGTATTCTTGCTTTCTGACCATGTGCAGTGCTAAAATCACTTTTCATACACCAAAACCAGCAACATGTGTATGATGCCAGACCTTCTGTGTTTTAGGTAGTAGTTATATTTCACAGACACTGGAAATCAGGCTCCTATATCTTCTTATGGATCTTAAACTGGGTACACACTACACTTTGTTTTCTCACGATCCAATCTCCAATCCAATTTTTGTAACAACAGGCTCCCATGATTTTTCTGCTGATGCATCGTTCATCTGGCAAATTAAGCTGTCTATAAAATCTGTTCAAATGATCATACAAGCGATTACACAATATCAGTTGATCATGCATGCCTAAATACTTCAACGATATCGTGTGAATCGGTTGTGTAATCGTTTGATTGGAGCGAATATCATTGGAAAAAATTGTAGTGTGTACCCACCTTTACACTATTTACACTTTTTAATAAGCTGAACCACCACCTTAACTGATTGACAATAAAAATCCATTCCTTACAAAGTCCAGAATGGGTGAAGAGCCAGACAAAATGTTATTGCCAGGCATCGAAAAGGTGAATAGAAGCACTCAATTTAATGCAAATTTATACCATTACACCGGCAAATATTTTCATTCAGCCAGTCCTCAGACTCAAAACACAATGTGAAATTCCAAACTGACAAATCTATCAGAAAATGTCATTTGTTTACCACATGGCGGTACAAATTATGAAAGCTTATTAATTCCCCTGCCATTTTTTATTTCATGCCTGACAAAGATGGAAACCGCAACTGTAGAATTATGTTCTTGGAATGGATTTTCTAGTTATCAGTTATTTTGTTTACTCTGCCATTTGTCTCTCTCCAATGTATCTACATTTTTCTTCGTTTTCTATGCCGAAGGAAATGTCTTCATAAATCCAGCGACGTTTCAATTTAGAAAATAAATGCAGCCATCACGTGAATGCCAGTAATCTCTGTCTCCAATCTGTGTGGATGCTGATCTGTTTTCCTACATGGAAGGGTTCTACTTGCTTTTTTTATATGCACACTCTTTACATTGTGATGGATAGATAAAAAGCCTCTGAACAGGCAGCTGATGTTTTTAACTTATAGCAATCATTCAAAAGTACTTGACTTTAAACATCTCAGAATGTTTTCAAGTTTAAATTGAAGGTGTGTTATTTTCTCTAAGATATAGGTCTGATCTTCATTAATAAAAAGAGCTGACATACATAGGTAATGCACATACTGTAAGTCAGCTCTGTATAGGTACTGCACGGTATAGGTACTGCTAACGGAATGTAACCGTCTGATGCTGTGTTCTGTGCGTAAATCAGCCTCGCAAGGGGGGCCGGGGTACGAGGTATGCATGGTGGGTGGTAATCATACAGAAAGGGTGTTCCAATGCCCTTGCTACATTCTACCATTCCACAAGTGCCCTTACGCATGCAGAATATTTAAGGTAGGGTTCTGCATGCAAAAGGGCCGTACGGAAGAATATGTCACAAATTCTGTACGTTGGCCTCTTTAACTAAGGCTACCTCACTATTAATGCTGGATTAGGCCCATAGTGGGTAACAGAAACATATGGTAAAATCAGGGGTTTTAGAGACAAAGGAGCAGAAAGCTTGGGGGTTGGAAACCTACAGTGGAAGGGAGAGGGGTGAATACACAAGGGAAGAGAGAAAGGGATTTGAGACAGAGACATTGTAAATAGGGATAGATTTACTAAGCTGCGGGAAAGGAAAAGTGGAGATGTGGCACATAGCAACCAATAAGATTCTAGCTGACATTTTCTAGTATGTAATAGAAAAGTGAGATCTAGAATCTGATTGGTTGCTATGGGCAACATCTCCACTTTTTTTCCCCGCAGTTTAGTAAATGTAGCCCATGCAGAGTGTATGGGTTGTAGAGATGTGGCACCATAGAAGTCATTGGGGGTTGTACAAAAAAATAAGGTCAGTGTAAATGATGAACTCACTTTATATTTAAATTATAAACATTCAAACTTTTTACTATTAAATATAATAAACATACTTTAGCAACAAAAAGGAAAAAATATTTAAAAAATTTGAGAATAAAGAGAATTATATACTTTAAGAAATGTAACCAGAATGTTAATGTAAATAAATCCATTTGATCAATTCAGTGCTTCTCCTCTGCATTGTTTCGAGTGTGAATGAGCCACAAAGACGACAGGAGAGAGAGAGAGAGTAATATAAAAAGCAGAACACAGGTGTGCGGCCTCTAGTGGCCAGAGAAAGGAATACATATAATTCATAGAAAAACACAGATTTTTTTTGAGCTGAAAGGTGGAGCCCTCTTTCAGGGTGTGCCCAGAACTAAAGAATTGGCAGTTCCCCTTTCTGATGGTGGCCCTGCTTGTCAGAAATCTTTGCAAGGAGTAACTTCCCCTGCAAAGACTAAATTCAAAAGTATAGGTGAAATCAGTATCGGTCGCGCTGTGTCACTGCAGCCAGACTGGAAGACAAAAAAGAGGATCCTACACCCTCCAAAAAAGATTAAATGTAAATAAAAGTGGTCTCCCAATTAGGCGCTGTGTAACGACTAAAAACACAAAATGTAAAATTATCTAAAAACAGGTGTTGGAATGACTCAAACTGGACCAACAATTGTCCCAAAGTAGAAGCAGAAGTCATGTATCTATTTAACGTAAGACACTATATGTTGATTGCAGCTGTCATATGTAACTCCATATATCCTCCATGTAGTGCATAAATGGGAATAAAAAGGAGAAAAGCAATTAGGTGAATATTAATTGGCTAATTTATTATATACATGAGTGGCCCATTAGAACAAAATTTGGCCAGGGAACAAAACATCTGAAAACATAAAATGAAACAATAAAACCCTCCAGGATCCTAAAGACCCTGTATAGGGATAAAGAACAGTCTCAAAGTGGACAGATCGTACCCGGCGTGCAGATGAAGATGGAATAAGAGATCCCGTCACCAATGCGGAGGACAAAGAAGACCCGGGATGCGTCCAAGATTTTCTTTGAAAAAGAGGCTTTCATCGAAACGCGTCAGCCCGGTAACTTGTTGAACTCTCTCAGTGCACACTCTTACCGTCGGACCTCTGCAGCATCCTGATTGCCTGCCTGACCATCTCGGACGCATCCCGGGTCTTCTTCGTCCTCCGCATTGGTGACGGGATCTATTATTCCATCTTCATCTGCACGCCGGGTACGATCTGTCCACTTTGAGACTGTTCTTTATCCCTAGAAAAAAGAAGAAAAAAGGACAAATGGCGCTAGTGATTAGCAGCTGTATGGAGTGGTGTGTCACCACTTCAAATATATAGTGCAAAACAAAACTAGAAAGTACAGCGCTTAAAAATAAATAAATAAATAATTGTGTTGACAATCTATCTGAGCCTAGGTTGGCTTTAATAAAAATGCTGTGGAGAACGGTATAACAAAAGAATATTTATTATATACTCATATAAAAGAACTTGAAATTAGTATCTCAATAAAACATATAATTATCACAGTTATAAAAGGACCGTGGCAGGAATGGTCACACCACTACAACCCAAATGTTGTTACCGATTCAAAAGTACATTTCTCTGGGTGGCCAAACCAGAGAATAAGTATTAGTAATGCAGTTGATACTACCTTTACAAATGAAGCAATATGTTCTTTTATCCGGTATGGGAGATCCTTTATGGTGGAGGATAGGGACCGTTTGGCAGCTAATTCTTCTGATGTTAGGTCAAATACTTTTTTACAAGCTTCTTTCCTTTCTCAATATTAGTCAGCATGCAATGCAGGTAGAGTCTCGTCCCGTTAATTCCTCCTAGTGGAGAACCTAAGGGTTAATTCAGGTCTCCAACCACTCCGTCTGTCTCCGTAATAGTGGTAACGAATCTGGTATAGGAGATCCTTTATGGTAGAGGATAGGGACCGTTTTGGCAGCTTGTTCTCCTGATGTGAGGCAAAAAAACTTTATCCAAGATAAAGTTTTTTTGCTGTGGGAATGGAAATGTGGAGATGTTGCCCACAGCAACCTATTCAATTCTAGCTTACATTTTCTAGAATGTAATAGGAAAGTGAGAGCTGGAATCTGATTGGTTGCTATGGGTAACATTTCCATTTTTCCATTCCAGCAGCTTAGTAAATCTGGCCCCAGATCTGCCCAAACCAGGCACTTAGTTGTGAAATACCATGACTGAACTGTGGTACAGTTCAGAGAGAGTACGGGGATCAAACTAGCCATGATATCTTGTCTTAAATGATATGAAGATAAATTTAAGCCCATTGGTAGACATAGGACTTACCTGTCTCTGGCAATAAGCTCCTTTGCCCCCTTCTCCTGTTTTCCCTTTTGCCTATTATTCAGATTTTAGTTATTATTTATATAGAATATGGTTGCTGTAATTGAATAAATTGCACAAATTCAATGTTTCAAGTCAGCAAAGCAAAACTTACAATTTCTAGAACTTATTATTAAAAGTGCCATAATGTACAAAATATGTCCAGTTGTGGTATTTGGAATGAACACACCATATCATCATTGAAAAATACTAATATGTTTACATTTCTTTATTATTACTATGTGCTTTCAGTTAAGTATAATGCAAACACTAGAAATATAAGAGATTTATTATAAGAAGCAAGCATCCTCGGATACATTTCAAAGATGTAGGGATGAGCCTGATCGATGGCTCTATTTTTCATTTGTGTCTGATTGGTAGCGATTAGGCTCAGTAACTACAAGTTTCAGAATACATTACCTAGGCCGATGGATCATTGAGCAGATTCCTGTTTCAAGAAATTATACAGATACATCTAATTACAGATCCATGAATATGAAGATGAGATTTTTTTTTCTATTTATATGAATCGTTTTTAAAATGTGTTTCAGAGTTTGTGATTGCATTTTACTGTTCCTTTCTGGCACTATTTGATTGTTTGGAAGTTTGTGATCACCAGAAAGAGAGATCTTGAAGTCTCAAACACTTAGATGTCTTTTGTGTGTTGCACTGAAGGTTGTTGTTTCACTATACCTATATTTTTAAAAAGTTGTTTGTTTGGGCAGGCGTTTAATAAACATGAGTTCTCATGGGGGGCCCAATGTAGGTTTTTATATTTTTCCAATAAAAATAGGTGAATGTAAAGCACACACAATTTGGAATGAGTTCAGAGGCTTTTATCAGTGATGACTTACAAGTACAAGCCACACAGGATGTGTTGTATATGTATGTACTTACACATAGAAGAAATGTGTATGTCAATATGCTTAAAAGCTGTATATTTTTCTGGACATCCGCATTGCTAAAACTATTCACTTATGTGAAAAAAAAAAAAAAACAACCCTTCTACATGCACACAACTCTACAGACCAAATCCAGATATAAGAACTCCTCCGCAGCAGAAGTAAAGTTACAGCAGTACAATTCTAAGTTCCAAACCTGTGATGGTATTAAACTCCTCGCATGTATGGCACTTCCATACCCTGGACCCAGCCTTAGCTTTTTACGCACTCGCCCCATGTCAGTGGAGGCTGGTGCATAATGAATGATCTGTCTACCATACTTAAGCTGGCCATACACTAGACGATTATCGGCCCGATTTCCCAATTATTGGGTGATCGGGCAAATAATCACTCTAGTGTATGGTACAGATCAATTTTTTAAATGTCAAATAAACACACCAGAAATGCTCTGGTCCGATTATTTGATCGTTCAGCATGTTTGATTTAAAACGATATTTTAAAGCGATATTTTAAGGGAGCCAATCAGCAAGCTGATGGCTCCCTATCCTTTTAATAGACGCTGCTGCTGATCTATGTATAAAGCCGCTCTGACAGCTTAAAAGTATACCTTCAAAGCTGTCAGAGCAGCATAGTGCATAGATCTGCAGCAGGGTCTATTGCAGGGAATAGTACAGAGAGGGACCAGCCGAACCCGCGCTGTGTGAAGCGCGGATTCGGCAGATCCCTATCTGTACTTCTCCCTGCAATAGACGCTGCTGCAGATCTATACACTATGCTGCTCTGACAGCTTTGAAGGTATACTTTTAAGCATGTCAGAGCAGCTTTGCACATGGCTCTGCAGCAGCGCCATAGAGAGCGCTGCCTCCCCCCTCCCCACTTCTGCTAAGATTATCGGTCCCAGCAGAGGAGGTGTATGGTGCCGATAACAGGACATTTCCTTTGCGGGAAATCGTCCTGTTTATCGGCCCACCCCCTGCTGGGACCGATATTCGTTGTAGTGTATGGCCAGCTTAACTCTGTCTACCAAACCTGCAGATAATCGGGGAAAGAGGGGTCCATTTAGTGTTAGCTGGAAAAGGATTTCATTTAGTGTGAACACAGGAAAAAGGCATTTTTCGTGTGTATGGAGGAGATGGTGTTATAACTAGGGAGATAGGAGTTGATTTTGGGGAATTCGGTCACATATCCGGTATTTATCTCTTTGACAGACGGGAGATGATCTACAGGGAAAGACGTCTTGGCCATTCTGCGCTAGAAAGGGATGTTTTATCCACAATACTAAGTCCTGCTCGATACTTAAGCATTCAACGTGACATGGTCGGAGGAGTATTATGCTTTTTGTTCTGAGGTTTAGGGTTAGACTGTGGTAAGGGGATTGTTAAGGTTAGGCTGCGGTAAAGGGAGGGTCAGGGTTTTTGTTATTGACATACATATCACTCTCAACAACACTAAGGTTGGTATAATAATATTGCTAGCCCCTGGAAATGAGCTAAGGGTTGCGTGCATTTTTTAGGAGCGTTTATACTGCGCATGGAGTAGGCGTAGACTATACGCGCGTAAGTGCCTCACAGATGTACATGTGAATCGCACTTGGGTAGATACACACGCATCTCCGACGCACAAAGAAATTTACATAAAAGTGTGTGGGGGGAGACATTTAAATGAGCATATGGAAGCGCAGTTTTAATGAATCGCACGGACGGAGGACATATATGCACGCAACAGTACACGGAAAATTACTAGTGGTCTATGGAGGCGGAAGTCACTGACAGCATGGCTGTTAAAGGGGAGTGTCATGGTTGTGAGGGGGTTTGGCCTGCACCGTGCATGTGTATAATTGCCTTCCTTTATGGAAACAGTTCTATGAATACGCCCCTAAGACACAAGAGATAACTGAAATTTCTTTATTATAAAAATAAAGCTGCTTTTTTGTAAAATTTATAATGCAAAGTTTGCATGACAGTAAATCAAAACAATTAATAAAAAAACTTTATTACATTTTTTTTTCATTTTTGTTTAATTTAGTTCTCTATCTATCTATCTATCTATCTATCTATCTATCTATCTATCTATCTATCTATCTATCTCCATGTACATATATAGGGGAAACACAAAGACTTTACACAGATATCTATAAATTAAAGATTTTGTTTTACATTATAACCTCTGCAAACCTTTCATTAGAAAATATACGTATATCAGTCCTCATTTTTAAGACTCATTCAACTTGAACTTAATGAACAACATATTACTATTAACATAATGCACAATTCATCTGGAATGATGAATGAAGTGTAGTGAATTGCTACGTATGAGTCTAATTATAAGCTCATCCATTTATCGGTTGGAAGCATTAAAACATTTACATGGAATCAGTTACAGTTCTTGCTGGACCCTGAAGCCCCCAGCACGAGAAATGCTACAGTCAGCTTTGTGAATGATACATCCTTAGCACAACTCATTTGAGCTAGTAATGTGTTCATCTTGGTTATCTGCTGCTGGATGCAATAAGTTTTCCCTTCACTGGTATAAGGTAGTTAATACTCACTAGGCAGAGCGATGGCAACATTAATCAAAAGAATGGAGCAAGGTATGGTAAGTGGCTTCAAAGCAGAGATTAGAAATGAAAAATAACAGAGATTCTGATGCTGTGTTTCTGGTGAACATGTGACACAGAATTGCCTGGTGAGGGAGGAAGAGATGGATATTTCATATCTCACTTTCTCACCGTGTATTGATCATTTCCAAACCCCGCACCCTGTGCCCTTCTGGACCTGCTGCAAAGTGGAGATTAATTCACTGCTTTTTTTGGTGGAACTTAGATCTTGGACCGGATCTAGACATTTGATTACTATGCGTGCAGATCTGTGATTATCCTATGTGTGGGGATTGGTAACCGCAGATGCGTTGCAGCCAAACTTCTGTGCAATTGCTCTGTAAACCAGTGCCCTTGCATCAATAGACTTCCTATAGCCGTACCTATCTTAGGTTTTCTGACTTTTGGCAAACGTAAAATGGTAGTCGCTTAGATGTGTGAATCAGTACACAGCGCATTGGCACGCCTATACTGTGCATTGTTATACCAAGTCACACCCACTAATGTCAGAGGTTTTCCTTAAGTCTAGATATGGCAAATTGTGTCTGGTAGCTCAGAAGCATGCACAGAATGGAAATACAGACAAAGGGGCAGATCCAGACCTATGGCTGCCGTTGTTTTTACGGTGGCCGTATGCGTAAGAACGGTATTTCTGCGTAATCGATTTATCAGGGTGTCCTGGATCGTGCAGCGTGCAGCACTGTAACTACGATGTAGGTACGGAAGGTAAGCGGGGGGAGGGAGGGAAATTAGGAAGGGAGGAATGGGTTAGGGGATTACGATTAGTTTTCCGGCGTAATTACCCACTGTTAGGTAGCCTCCAGTCGGCCTAACAGTGGGTAAGTTCGCCGGGACAGAGGGAATGTTGGGGGGGGGGGCTTATGAGCTATGCTGGCGGCACGGCACAGCTCTGGATCAGGCCCAAAGTCCAATCTGAACATGTAAGATGTGAATACAGACAAAATCCAATCTGAACATCTGGGAAAAATCTGAAGTCTGGTTCCGGTGCCTTGTTCAAAGACTATATGAATTAAGAGTATATAAGTAGATGGCGCTAAATACAAAATAATAAAGATAGCAGCTGTATGGAGTGTTTGTGTCTACACTCCTTGACTCAAAACAGACAAACAGGTATGTACATGAAAAAATTAGGTACAGCGCTTAAAAATAAACGAGATAAAACAAAAGTAAAACACAATAAATATGGCTAAATTTGCGGTAGTTAACCCTCAATTAATGTATGGGGGTAACATAGAGACCATATGTAAGCCTCGTAATTATTATAGAGAACGGCACCAAGTATTACAAATATTTATTATGCAATAGCCAAAATAATACACATTAGATTAAAATCAAATTAAGACAATCTAGATACTATGTAGGTAAAAAAAGACTGCCATTCTCTTGTACCAACACAAATGACCGTGTTTGTTTTTTAAATCACTAAAGCATCTTACGTAATGCCTTCACTTACTGAAAAATCACCATGTACCTCACAGCGTGTTTCTTGTACAGTGAGAAATAGCTTTTCCAGAATATTGTGTTTCTTCTTTGCTATCCAGCAAGCAATATGTGTACAGATACAGTATCTCATTAGAAAAATCAATATTCAGAAATCAAAACTAAAACATCAGCATTTATGTTACACTGTGATTGTGATAGGGTTTTTCTCCTATAAAGCAGCATGTGTATAGGGACACAATCCCTTCAGCAGATAGTTACAGTAGATGATTATGGGAGAGCTGCATTAATATGGAAAAGGGTGTTGTAGATCTCAAGAAGGATTGTGCAGAGTCTAGCCAGAAGTCGAATCTCAGGAGGATTATACAAGTGTGTACCCATCTTAACAGTCACTGAGAGGAGCACTTCTTTTTAATTTTGTGAGAAGAGGAATGGCAGGGTTTATATGAAGATAGACATTGGCTTTGTAGGCATATGCTCCCTATAAAATAACATAAGCATTCCTATAGCTTTTATAAGTAATGTTTGAATCTAATCAGAATAGGTTTTATCTATAGTATACAATTCTACATTGTTTTGGTACAACTAGTTTACAAGCCTTACCAAAAGGTAAAATGTCCCTCCTTTATTAGTAGGATTTAGATACCTTACCTTATTAATGATCATTTGTCTATAATTAAAAACAACCCATCCTTGCATAGTTTATGTTAAAAGAATCACATAAAAAATTAAGGCATGGATACATTTTGGAATTTTTATTATTATTATTATTATTATTATTATTATTTACAAATTATCAACCCAGCTGGCAGCAAGAAGATTGGAACAAGGGAGGCAAGAAGGCAATTCAAACACAGAATGGAAGTTGCTCAATCAATTTATAGGTAAATGTAAACAGGTGCATGAAAGGCAGGGGTTAATCTGCTAGCCACAGAAACAAAGGGAAAAATAGCCCCAGCACACTGCCATAAACCAGTAACAAACTCTACTGTTCTATCTGTAAAAAAAAAAAAAAAACACAGAAAAGTCTGTTACACATATTTGAGCAAATATATGATAAGCCACCAGTCACCGTCAAGGCCTTTCTGTATATGGTGGTTCTAACTCTAACAATAAGAGTCCCAATGTTGGGTCATATATATATGTTTTTAAGTTGAAAGCAAAACTTACCTCAGGAGACACCCCTTAAAGTCTCCAAAATGGCTGCTGTGGAACAACTCCCTTAAAGTCTCCAAAATGGCTGCTGTGGAACAACTCCCCCTCTCAGCTGCTGCTGCCAGAAATGATCCCAAACAGTACAAACACAGAATGAAAGTTCCCCTCCCCTTTCCAAAATAAGCAGGGCATCCTGTACGTCTATATAACTGTGGTGCTGCCATATCAGCCTTATGGACTCATCAGTGATATGCCAGGCAGTGATACTTGGAGTACAACTAGCAGATCACTGATAGTTATGTATGACTGTCATATAAATAGTCATATAAACTTGCTGCAGGCTGGCCCATGCGCCTCTAACCCCTCTCATCTCTTCTCCCCTCCCCTGAAGCTGCAGTGAATGAAGCTCCCAGCAGCATGATGCTGAGCATCATACTTACCCAGTGTCACAGAATGACCAAGTTGGGTATCCGTTCTGGGTTCCCTGGGGCGTGTGGAGTGGTCAGGTCTATAAAAGTAGCTTGGTGGTCTCAAGTAGGCTCTGTTCATGAACTAATTTAAAATAAATAGATTTTTTGAGTTGCTCGCATGGAGTAATATAGTAAATGTAAAGATCATGGAAAAAATTGATAAATACAAATTCTCAGTATTATGTATCAAGATATGGTCCCAGAAAATACTTAGCAATTAAATATGAAATGGAAATACTGGTATACAGTATGTGCTAATCAGTACTACTTTTCTTTAGTACTGATTAGCACATACTGTATACCGGTATTCCATTTAATATCTTTAGAGACCTTTTGACTGCAAGACTGTGGATCATTTACCTTACAGACTCTAATATATCGGTCATCAAATCTATTATTGTAGAAGAGCATTTACAGACTTCTCTAATGCTACATGTGGATATTTAATTGCTAAGTATTTTTGGGACCATATCTTGATACATAATACTGAGAATTTGTATTTATCCATTTTTTCCACGATTTTTACATTTACTATATTACTCCTTGCGCAAACTCAAAAAATCTATTTATTTTAAATTGGTTTAATTTTGATATACGGTGTGGGACGTATATATGTTTTTTTGGTAGGCTGCATTCTAGGAGTCTAGTTTTGCACCAAGGTGTTGTATATATACATTTATTGTTCTGTTCATGAACTAGTAGGGACCGATAAAGAACAGGGCTATTGCAGAGAGGACTGGAGCAATAGAGGCATGGAGCTATTGCAGAAGGACTGGAATGGTCAGGACTGAAGCAATATAGACACAGGGCATTTGCAGAGAGGACTGGACTGAAACAATGGATGTGATTTCTGCAGAGATTATATTGGTACTGTGCACAGAAGATGGATAAGCTGGAGTCTGGAGCTGTAACAATGATCTGCAGGCGGCAGGTGTATCAGGCTGATGAAGGGTTATTGCTCACAGAGGTAACTGCAGCAGGAGAGACTGGTGCTGCTCACAGCAGATGAACAGGCTGAATGAAGGATTATTGCATTCAACAGATGAATGATCTGGTCTGCAGCTGAGGTAATGATCTGCAGCACCAGGCTGACAAGAAGCAATTGCAAATCAGAGACAAGGAGTCCAAGGCAAGACTTGAAGCTTAGATCAGGATACTACAGGATTGCTCACAGGAGAATTCCAACTGTGGACCACAGGAGCCAGGTAACATGTAAAGTTCACTAGTTGTTCTGGCACTGTTTGCACAGTGCCCAGGGTTTAAAAAGCCCACTCCCAGCATGGATTGGTGATTCAGGTCATGTAACTGCTAGAGGCAAAATCTGGTTGATTAGTTGTGGTCATGTGGGGATTTCTAAGCTGGCAGCACCCATGCACTGCAGGACACCGCCGGCTAGCACCAGAGTCCAACCTCTGAGAGCATGGCAAAACAGGACAAGAGGCTGCCACAGGCTGAGAGCAGTGGCATAGCTACAGGGGTCGCAGCGGTCGCACTTGAGACTGGGCCCCTGAGCTAGGGACGCCCAGCACAGGGCCCACCCCAACACTCACCAAGAGTGCCACTCTCAGGGCTTTTTTTGTCGTTGTTTTTTTTTTTTTTTGTCTTAAATCCCCCGGCGCCANGTCGCACTTGGGGCCCCTGAGCTAGGGACGCCCAGCACAGGGCCCACCCCAACACTCACCAAGAGTGCCACTCTCAGGGCTTTTTTTGTCTTGTCGTAACAGAGAATATACAGAGAGTACAGAATACAGGTCTCCCACGGGAGCCCTGTAGGACCATACCTGTCACTGCGAATGGCAGTGACCGAACCTATGCGGTCACTGCCATTTTACAAACAGGTCAGGTTAAACAACGGTGGCTGAATATATTGGGGCAAACAACGGTGGCTGAACATATGGGAGCAAACAATGGAGGCTGAACATATGGGAGCAGACAATGGAGGCTGAACATATGGGGGTAGACAATGGAGGCTGAACATATGGGAGCA
>WWET01000307.1:555024-572006 GCA_011038615.1 Limnodynastes dumerilii
CTGCTTAATGAAATGAAAGCCAGCTCAAACGTATTATTAGAAAAAATGGCATGCGATGAGCAGAGCAGAGGCTTTTGAAAAGTACTTTCAGTGCATAAGTCATAAACAATTTGAATGCAACCGAAATAAAAAATACTGTTTTTGATTAGTACTGAGGATCAATTAGATCTATTTGTTCCTAGTACTACATCAAATTCATTTTAATTAAAGCTTCTGCCTGTACAAGTACAGATCACAGCACAGACACTAATATTAGTCATGAGCCTTTTAACCAACTGTTCTACTAGGAAATTAGAAACTTCAGATAAAACCTTTTACAAATCCCTAAATATATTGTTCTGCGTTAGTAAAGAATCCTTGCTTTTCTAATGCTGGAAGACAATTGTGTAAACTACTGTGTCCTTGTTTTAATTCCAATTATTGTTGTGAAACACTGAATTGATTCAAGTATAATATAGAAGAGATACCCTGCTGGTATATGCAGAGCCGGATTAATGCTAGCCATACACTGAAAGATAATCTGGCAAATCAGGATGATGAACGAGCTGTCTCAATGATTATCTTTTAGTGTATCGACATTTACAATTAGCTTAAAGTGCTCAAATGGCAGATAAATGCTCTGTTGATCTTTTGATTTAATTTTGCAGCATGTTATATCTGGCAGGCATCCGAGATATCCTGTAAATTGTTTGTGTATGGTAATTCAAGATTGTCTGTGTCAATTTCCTAGATTAGTTGGGTATATCAGTAATAAGGAATAGCACAAAACCAAGGCTTCAGTGAGAAAAGGGGGGGCAAAAATCATTTGGGCCCCACCATCATTCCAATCAGTATTAGGCCTGCCATGGCCAAGGCTGGTTCCATGGGGGCTATCAAGCCTAAAAGAAGCTAAGTCCATAATTAAACAGGAGATCATTTCTGAAGAATCCCAAAGCAAACCCATGTTTTGACACAGTGGTATAACATACTGGTACAGTGACTTGTACAGTACTCTCAACATAACATAACTCCTTGAAACCTCTGCAAGCTAAATTGCACCTTGATGCGGAAAAGCAGAACATTTTAAAGAGATTTAGAACCAGAAGAAAGGCTTACAGAGAAACAAAGAGGAGAAAGAAGGAACTCCCACATTATGGAGAGATGTAGGGTTGAGGGCACCAAAGAAACAAAGGAAAGAAAATGCCCAACACTGCTAATAACCAGTAAGTAACTATACCATTCTATCTGTAAAATAAAATGCAGAAACATTTGGTTTACAGATTTACAAATATATGATAAGCCACCAGCCACTATTGAGGCCTTGTGGTTGTGGTTGTCCTAACAGTGTGAGTTCCTATACTGAGTCATATATATTGAGAGCTAACTCACCTTAAAAGTCTGTCTTTAAATGCTCCAAAATTGAGAGAAAGGTGCACATAAAAAGACAGTGGCCCGTATTCAGACCTCTGTTTTCTGTGCCCATCCATCCGTAAATAAGCGATTGCGATGCCTAGTAATTTTTGAATGCTGTTTAAAGATCACATGTACCCAATCTACGTAGCGAAACGGTACGTAAACAGCGTACAAAAATTACTACACATGCACAGTAACTACAATCGCTTATTTACGGACGGACGGGCACAGAAAATGGAGGTCTGAATACGTGCCAGTAAGTGGCCAGAAAGGGTTGCAAAGAGCGGTAGAGTTGGGGACAAGGGGGCAGATCCAAACCTAAGTGCTTGTTACGTTACATCGCGTAGCGTATTTACGCTAGTGTATTTTCTATGAGCTTCCCTTGCTCGTGCGTACTTTGGTCGTTTTACGTTTCCCAAACCCTTAACTTTTCAAAGCGCGTGTACGTGCGTGTGTAATGGATTCATGTACGTAACGGCCCAACCCGGCCTATACTCTAAGATTTAAATGCCTCCCTCCCTCCGCCTACAAAGCGTATTTCCAGGTGTCATATGGATGACCCGCCCCTTCATTCGTAGTTAAGCTGATGGTACGTACGTTCAGAGTTATGTGGCATAACATCTGCCAGGCGCATGAGCAGTACATACAAAATAGGTGATCAAACGCTAGCGTACTTAGGTCTGGATCTACCCCAAAGTATCTAAAATGTAGATGCTAAAGTAGTTAATGCTAAAATACCAATGCAGGTCTAATGGGAACGAAAATACATTATCTGTGAACTGGTTAATACCATGTACTGCATTTTCATGTCACTTAAAAAACTGTGCTTGTGCTTGTGAGATTTTCTAAACTAGTGTAAAACATATAAATCATTTACAGTTGTCAATAATGCATCTTATATCTGTTTATAGATAGTATATATTGGACTAGATTCAGACATTTGAAACGTTTTCTGTTAGGATTGAAAAAAGTGTGTTTTTTGGGGGGTCTCCACACACCGCAAAGGTCACTCATATCTGGATCTGTGCGATCCAGAGGTTTGGGCAGCTGTGAGCGCAATGTTTTGTATTTAAGTTTTAGGTGTGCTTTACACGTGCGGTTCTGTCTAGACTTCTGGTCCATCCCAATTAAGCTAGTGGTCTGAGTTTGGAACTCAGTACAAGCAAGGAAATGAGTCTCTGATGCGCTTTGCATTCATCGGGGATATGGTGCTCTGATCTTAGAGTTTGTAATGTAGCACCAGCATAGATCCAATCTACTGACATCAGGTATAGTTTCTAACAGGATATGAGTTATATTTCTAAAGGATCAGTTAAGCTGTTATGAAATGAGGAAAGTGCCTGTTGAAATTGTATAAGACTCATTCACAGCCAATATAATAACAAAATCCGACATAGTATTGTTTACGGAAGACTTGTGTAAACTGGCCATACACTAGAGCAATTATTGACCCGATCATCCAATTATCGCGTGATCGAACCAATAATCGCTCTAGTGTATGGCCATGATCAATTTTTAAAACACCAACTAAACGCAACAGAAACACTCTGGTACGCTTATTTGCTTTTTAAACATGTTTAGTTTATATCGGACGCAAGCCCTCAATATTTTAAGGGAGGCAAAGCAGCTAACTGAAAGGTTCCCTATTCTCAAAAGTGTCAGTGCAGCAATACATAGATCTGCAGGAGCAGCCAATTCAGGGAGTTGTAGAGACAGGGATCAGTCAAAGCTGCGCTGTGTGGAGCACGGTTTAGGCTGATCCCTGTCTCTACTACTCTCTACTACTCCCTGCACTGGCTGCTGCTGCAGATCTATGTATTTCTGCACTGACACCTTTGAAGTATACTTGACAAGTGTAAGTGCAGCATTATACATAGATCTGCAGCAGCGGCCAGTATATATATTTTAGCACATCTGTGCTCTGGCCATCCTTTCTCCCCTCTTCTGCTAGGATTATTGGTCCCAGCAGGAGAGGTTTATGGTGCCGATAACAGGACCTTTACCTGCCGGGAAATTATCGGGCTACCACTTACTGGGATTGATAATTGTCCCAGTGTATGGCCAGCTTAACACTTTAATGTTGTGTAATTCAGTTCAATTATATAGCCTACAGAGCCATAGAGCAAACTAACAGTAGAAAAATTAAACATTGCTCTTTATGATGGATGTTTTAGTAGTATTTGATATATATATAATACTCAGTATATCTGGGGAAACTTTTAATTGTATATGTCATAATTACATTTGTCTTGCCAACTCAGCAATATATAAAGATGTTTTTCCCCCCAAAAAAGAGCTACTTCTGGATACTACTATTATGGATTGTTGTTGTAGCAAATTTTTATGTGTGTCCTTAAATAAGCCAGTATACATGAGTCACTTAGGGCCCGAATTAATTTACTGCGGTGCCTGGACACAGTGATTTTTTTAATGAATTAGCATTGCGGATTATAATCTCTATGAGATGCATATTAAAGTCCACAAATTTTACTCATCTTAATAGATGGGAATAGGCACACTTCGTGCTTATTCCCATCTTCATGTTTCATTGAAACAGCCCTTAGGGTTAGAGTAGTCACACTCGAAATCACAGTAAATTAATGATGTAATGATAGTTTTGAATATCTAACGTTGATACATACCTTGCTGTAACTAAGAAATAGTATAGTTTGAAAGATGTTTACATGTGACATGTTTTAACACAATTTTTCCTAATTAACATTTGGTCATAGCATTTTGAGCGGGGGGATGTTAACATAATCAGTACAGAACATCATTAGTATATAATGATGTGGAGGCAACATCATATACAAAAAAAAGACACAAAACTAATTAACACTCATTAACTCATGCCTTTTTTAAACCACTATAGGGGGAGGATGTACATTTCCCGTGGTGTGACTTCCACAGTTCTTGAAACTTGATAGTAATATTGATTGATAATAAATATACTTTCACTATGTTTATATTAACTGAAATATCCACCTTACTTAGTAGAGCAGTTACAGACAACAAAATACTCTTGCATCAGTTATGCAAATATCAAATCAGCAAATTGGCCCTGATTCACAGTTGAGTATAATTGCAAACTTACCTAAATATACGCACGTGAAAAATCCCCAATACAGACTGAGAGAAAAGAAAAAACCCATTAACCACTCCCCCTGTGTCTGGAGTGCCACGTAAGAACGTAAGTCTTTCCTGCATATAATAAGGTAGGTGCAGACTTTATTAGCTGTGAATCGGTCGCGTGTTTATTTGCTTAAAATTGCTTATGATTTAAAGATACGTAACTAAACGCAATGTTTATTTGTAAAAACAGCAAGTACTCTCATTAACATATGTAAACAAAATTAACCATTACAAATACAACTAGAAATAAAAATAATGACATACTTTACAAAAAAAACTAAACAGATACTACATGAAGTTAGAAACATAATGATCCCCTATTATAGAGACTTTTATAAAACATTTACTAAATAATCCTATTAAAAATAAAAGCAAAAGAAACAACCAATACAGTTTAATATAAGTAAATGTAATTGAGTTTGTTATCAAAATTTTGTTAATAATAGTTCAAAATAAACCTTCTCAAACTATACACAAATTTTACATGCTTAAAGTCTACCACAAATGTAAAATCAGCATAAGATTTAATAAACAAGCCTTTATTTGCTTAATTTATAAACACACATCCATTGATTATAAACACGCAGCAGGTGTTGCATGAAATAAATAAGTAATGACACATGGGCTCACAGCAAACAATACGGTCCCTCAACTTACGAGAGGTTGAGGGCTACCTTAACTTTTCGGTGCATATGTTAGTTTCCGCAAAGGCACTCCTACTTGTCAATCAGTCCTACTTCTATTGGAACGCCCATACTGTTTATTAGTAGCCCGAGTGCTGCTCATTTGCATTAAGAGTCTTGCCTGTCTAGCCACACATACTGGACTCCTTCTCTGCCGATGCGTGCATCAGTCCTGACGACCGTGTATGTGAATCAGTCGGCTATGGTTTCCGTGCATATATTAGGGTTCTGGGCAGCTGCTGTTTAACTGATCGTAAAAATATGTATGTAGATTTTACACTTACATAAGTGTGAATACGGTCCATTATGTGCCAGAATTTAATAAATCTGCAAATATATTATATATTCTAGTAGTTACTCAGATAAAACTTCAAAATAGGGAAGATTTATGATATATGTGATTCTGACTGTGAGATAGTTCCTGGATTCAGAGTTCTGAGTTAATGTTGGCTCCCCACAGTATCCATGCTTCTGTGCAAGTCATGGGACCCTAACTTAAGACTTCTGATCCAAAAACCCCACTTAAAATGGATAGTGTGGCCTCTATTTAGTTCAACCATACTGTACTTTAGTATAATAATCCCCCTAACCACAACTTGTCCCAACACGTTTGGAAAAAAAAACAAAAAACACAGAATCACTGGATTGCATGAATACCAGTCTGATAGTAGCATGCACATACACAGAGTAAAAAGGTGGGTGTTTTCCGATCACTATGGATTTTGGATGCAGTCCAAAGTTTTGAATATTTACTGACAAATCTTAGTTTCTTCTGCAGCATGCAGTCAGAATATGGTAAATCCATGAATGAATCTTGGCATGTTTCAGCATTGTTAGCTGATGGTGTGAAGATATTTTTTCTTAAATTAAATTAATTTAGCATTAGTTTAATGCCAAAGTCTACCTGTGTATCATTGGTGACCATGTACAATATCTACCCATTTGCAGATAAATACTTATAACATGAATAAATATTATGTCATGAAGCAAATGTCACAAGTTTAATAAAGTTTCTCAAAAGGAAGAGGCAATGTTGTCAAATAACCAATCTGATTTTAGCTATTGTGTAGCTAGTACTTTATTCAAAATGATAAATGAAATCTGATTGGTTGCTATGGACAGCATTTCCACTTTGTAGAATTTTCATTATATATTCCCCATGAGTATAATGTGCTCCAGTAAAATCTCCTTCCGGTAAGTGCTAGTGGGATATGGCATAGATGATTTGCAGCATGATTGTGCAGTTAACAAACCTGTGTGATGCTCTTGTGAACATGGACCAGGTTCTGTAATACATTTTTACACTACACAATGTTTTTCCTTGCAGAATCAATCCCTTTAAGAATTGGGCATTTCTATGAAGCAAATGGAATGGAATTGCTTCAAATAAAAGTCCTGTTTAGAAATAGAGACAGCTGAAAGCTAATTTTTGGCTGTCTTTATTTAGAAACGGCTGCCATTTGCGATTTTAGAATGGATAAGTGTGCTGATCAGAGTCTTAGGGTTAGGCTATGGGGATGGAGGGTTAGCGTAATAGAAAGGGAAAGTTAGGGTAAGGATTAGGCTAAGGGTTACATTTATACTTACCAGTTGAAGCTCCATCTTTGATATTCCACCCCTCTTCGAGGCAAACGCTATAAATTTTCCAGTCAGTTTGGTACTGGCTTGAAGAGAATGGCCGTTTTTTGAAAAAGGGCCACTCTCAGCGGTGACCCACACCCAAAATAAAGTGCTAGAAAATCATACCTAATAAAATGACCACTGACTATCTGACTATGACTTTTATGGATTAAATCAGATTTCCAAAAAGGGGGCATTTTCCCAATCATTCAGATCAGAAACCGCCTGCTTATTGTGTGTACGTATAAAGAGGCATGACTAGTACTGGTTGGGACCATACTGGAAGCATTTCTGACAGTGGCAGGATGCAGTGTTCGTGTATGCTAAGTAGGAGGGGGACATATGTAAACAGTACAGTGAGGGCGCACTGAGAGCCCTCAATACTATCAAGGCTTCCAATGTGTCCTTTAAAAGAGAATGCAGTGAAAGGTTTAAGGTAGGTCTCTCATATCGGAATGCCTTGCGAGTGAAAAGAGTGGCCTCCCCTTACCCACATACAAGAAATGATTCAGCAGGGATTGTGACATCAGTATGGATCTGGTTCTATGTTATCAGTCATATCAATATATATATATCCATTTATGTGAACCTGCTTTATTTATTTTTATTAACAAACTGTTTTCATAGTCTCTGAAATTCAAGATAATATTTGCAGGTAATAAAATTAGTCTGTTTAGCATTGTGAGTGCCACTTGTGTTTTGCGTTGTGATGCCAGACTGTAGTTTCAGACTGGTGTAAGAGAATACTTGTGTGAAACACACTTGAATATTTTAATGCCTGTGCTCTCTCCATGCTGTATGCTTTGCAGTATTGGTTATCGTTCTGCCTGTTGTGCCATCTTAATTTCTAGCAATGGCAAACAGTGACATTAAATTTAATCTTAACAAAGTATTTCTAGATCCTAGGTCTGCCTGGAGAGCATTTTATGAGTTCCATTAACTTGCAATTTTGTTTATTTTAAAAGCCTTTTAATCAAATTGCTGCTCACAATATTTAAGTGCAAAGTAGAAATATTTCTGTGTGGACTTGGCAGGTTTGAAAGCTTCACTATTCATTTACCCAAATAACAGATTTCAGAAAGAACACAAAGTAAATTACCACTGAACCCAGGGGAAATATGTTTGCAGGTTTCTTTAATTTTTTTTAGCAATAGGAACAAAACAAAATGAAAGAAAAACAAATATTTTTGTTAACGATAACTGTCTTTACCTTGAGTAAGTCTCTTTCTTCTTACTAGGCGTGTTTTCAAGTCCCTGCATAATAAAGACACAGTCAAGGATATGCACTCCTTAAAGTTATGTATCCTGTTAATACATTCTATGCGTGTGGGTTGCCAGTACGATGGTCTCTTTTCCGAAAGAACATTGTATGTTAGTTGAATGGCAATTCAGTTCTCATATGCAGCTGTGCTGAGATTCACGAGCCATGAAGATTTGTATTTTGAATGGTAAGTCTTTCTTCCTAACCCTATCGATCAGTTTGCTTAGGCACAGTTTTGCTGTTGGTAACATGTCGAAATAGTTACTCCTTCACAATAACAATTTTCTGATTGCTGAACATTTTGAACATGATACAACCGACATTCAGTTTTCAACTGTCTCATATTCAAAACAGGGCTGCTCAGACCGGCAAACACATCCCAGCTTATGTTGGGTACCTACTTTTATGATTTTCCCATTTCCCGACAAAATAGTTTGATAGCCAGGGAAACTGTGAAGAGTACACCCACTGCTTGGTAATCAAGCTGCTCAATCAATTTATAGGTAAATGTAAACAGGTGCATGAAAGGCAGGGGTTAATCTGCTAGCCACAGAATCAGAGGGAAAATAGCCCCAGCAACACTGCCATAAACCAGTAACAGACTGTATAGTGTGTACTAGACTTTAGAAAGGAATAGTAGCTAACAGAGGTGAGGTGAATGTGCCAAGCTACTTTTTGTATAAAGGAATAACAATGGGAGGCAACAGAATTAAGCGTTTGCTTGAACTACTAGAACTAGTAGCAATTAACAAGCAATATGATATTATAGGTATTGATTGGAATAGAGAAACTTGTGGTACAGTAAAAAAAAAAAAGGCTGGTTTCTGAGCATGCTAAAAGACCATTACATGTCCCAAATTGTAGAGGAACCCACTAGGAACCGGACTATACTGGACCTAGTAATAACAAATAATGTAGAGGTTATATCAAATATTCAAGTAAGGGAGCACTTGGAAAACAGTCATCATAATATGATCACATTTGAAATTAGTTTCCAGAAACAACAGTATTATACCCCTTTCACATCACCACCTCTGACAAACACAGGATTTTCTACCCTCTTGGTGAAATGCTGTGTCAAAAAAAGCTGCGTTATAAGTCCACAAAAACCCACGAATTTCCCGGGTCTGCCCTGTCAAGCAGGTGGACCTGAAAGGGGACATACATATACTAAATGGCAACAAAATGCCATTGTACATTAATTAACATTATCCATCAGCTGCAAGCCCTTTTTAAAGGCATAGGGCAAGAGTTACTAAAATCGATTTCAAATCGTCATTTGAAATCGCTGGACATCAGCATAGTTTTTTCATTTGAAATCGCTGAATTTACTATTGCCGATTTATGTCTAGTGATTTCAAAACTACAACGATGTCTGGCGATTTTTTTAAGGGTTTATTCCCCGCGATTAAGTTTGTAATTGCGGCAAATGAACCCTTTAAAAATTGTCAGACATCGTTGTAGAATGTTTAAAAGAAAAATGTGGCTGCTGCGGGTACCAGTTAACCCTTAGCATGCTGTGCCACCTAGTACTTTAAGGCAGAGCATGCCCTTGTATTGCAGGGCATGCTTTGCCTTATAGTACACCAAGTGGCAGCAAGCAAAGGGTTAACGGCATGCTGACGCAACCACAGTATGACCCTCTAACACTACACTACATAACAGTCCCTCTGTCTCTCTACAAACTGACCTGCCCCCCCCTTAATGATTAAACAGTACCTCTCTGTAATTATTACACACTTCACCTCCGTGCCTCCTAATCACTGTCCCTATGTCACAATACACATTACCCCTCTGTGCCTCCTAATTACTGTCCATATGTCTCAATACACATTGCCCCTCCGTGCCTCCTAATCACTGTCCTTGTCACAATACACATTGCCCCTCCGTGCCTCCTAAACAATGCCAATTCCAATACACTAATATGACTAGAGTAATTATGCTTCCAATAACTGTCCTTACATCTTTTTTCATTTTGTTTAAAATGTCTTTGTGTACTTTCTAGACCTAATATGTCCCCTTGTGCAATAAAAATATGTGTAAGTATCCCCCCGTGTGATGTGCATATCTAACAGTGTATGTGGCATAATGTAAAGAAAAAACACATTACAAAGTTACAATTTTATCACTATCTTTACCAAATGTAACAATTTGTTGCTACTCACTGTTCTGCAGTGTTGATTGGAGTCAGCCTGGATCTTCACCTTCTTCTTGCTTTTCCTCCGGCCCGGTTCGCTCTCCTCCGTGTCCTCTGGCGAATGACAGGCCTAATTACAGGGCTTATATTTATAGCTTCCTGGTTCTGGGAGTTGCCGGAATCAGAGCAAGATGTAGCTTCTCTTCAGAGGGACCTGAATAAACTGAAGGATTGGGCAGTCAAATTTAAGATTAGGTTTAATATAGATAAATGTAAGGTTATACATTTAGGGATCAAAAATAAGCATGCAATCTATTAATTAATTGGGGGTAAATTTAAGGGAACCCTTAGAGTTATGAATGGATAATAGACTTAGCTATCGTGCTTAATGTCAAGCAGCAGCCACAAGGGCCAATAAAGTATTAGCATGCATAAAAATAGGCATAGATGCAAGAGAAAACAGTGTAATTTTCGCACTATAAATCGTTGGTAAGACCTCATCTCCAATATAGAGTTCAGTTCTGGGCACCACTCCATAAAAAAGAGATTTTAAAATTGGAAAGGGTTCAGAGAAGGGCGACGTAATTGATAAAGGGTATGGAGTCATTGAGCTATGAGGAAAGGCTAGCTAGTTAAGGCATGTTTACTTTAGAAAAGAGGCTTCTGAGAGGAGATATGGGCCCAGATCCTGAACTAGTAATGACAGGGTACTTATGCACGGACTTATGCAGAATTATTGGTACGCAAAAGGGGCTGACCCCTAATTTACTCATGTTGTATCTCCACCATAGAGGTGGAGATGGACATTTAAATTAGGGGCGGAGGCGGGGAAGCCCCATTACGACTAGGTGTAATACGAGATCCTCGGACGAGATCACTCCTTTTAAATAGGTCCCCTGTAATGACAGAAGTAACAGATGTGAGGAGATGGTAACACTCACACAAGTGTCTGATGGTATAGAACAGTAAGATTGTCCAGAGTGGAGACTAGGAGCAGGAGGAGGACAAAGAAAGAGGCTAGACTGGAACAGATCGCAAGAACTTGCTATACAAGAGAGCTAGCAGAATGTGTTGTACACTATAACTGGCAGTGTTAGACCGACACTGCCAGCACTAATATAGAGGAAACTGACCAGTGATTGGCAAGCAGCCTAACAGCCTGCCACCGCTGATTGACTGTCTTCAGGCGTGAGGACGCCGTTCAAAATCTACAATATTAGGCAGAGAATGCATGACCGAAGAGTCAGGAAACACACATGCCGTCACAAGACAGTGATGGCATGCGGCGGGGGAGTTGGTTACATGCCAGAACACATAAAGCGGTAGAATGTAACATATAGGTTAATAATTTTTTTCAACTTCATAAACTATGTTACTATGTTACATTTACTTCTAAAAACAAAAACACTTGATAGAATAAAAATATGTTAAGTCAAATCTCAAGGTAACTCTCTTAACTTTTATTTTGTGTAATATGTTATTTTTTATGCATAAATTAGACTTTTGATAATTTTGAAAACCATTTCTATGAACTTTCAGTAATTAACCAGTTATTCATTACTTTCAATGTCAATAAATCTCAGCCCCATTAAGAGTCCAATAAAGTAGAAATGTGTCATATACAGCTAGAGGAATTGGCTTCTCTTCATTCATAGCCAGGATTTTTATACATCTAAATTAGCTGTATTCCATGCCCACTTTCCATCCAATGCATGACATATTTCATTAACCACTACTACTGCTCCACTTTTCTGTGTATTGCATAATATTATTTTGCTGTCATTATTCACTGAGATTTGGCAGTGACTCTTTAGCTATTGTGGAACTACACAATACACACTGTACTGGAAGTTGTAGTACACCAACAGCCAAATAGTCAAATCTCATTACATTAAAGTACAGATTTTAACCTGAACTACAACTTTAAGCCATTTGAAAAATAATTTAATGAGAGTCTGAATTCATTGTACTGCCACAATAGGGTGTCTTTGAAGCAGTCAATCATCGTTGCCCTTAGACATTGAAGTACAGATAAAATACAAATGCCAGTATGCAAACATCTTTTTGAAATACTTTTTAAAAGATTAGTACCATGCATTTTTCTGGAGATGGAGATTCATAAATATACAAAGACTATTATGCATGGGAAATCTCACTAAAGAGAACTGAACTCAGGAAATATTAGATTTTCTTCTTTATTATTAGCATATCTTGAAATATTCAGATAAGGGAAATATGTTTTATTTAAATGGTGCTTTTAATTGCTAAAATTCAGAAGTAATGAGTTAAAGCAAAACAAATCCTTGATTTTGTCACTTATTACTGAAGAAATTAAGTTACTGTACCTAAACAATGAAATGTGCAAGTATTTATTTTTTACTTATAAAAACCTAAGCTCTTCATACTATTAATCCAATATTCTTTGAATGTAAAATATTTATCCATACATCATCAAATTTCAAGGGTTTAGAGTAATTAGATGTTTGCTTACAATGGGTTCAAAATGCAATTGTCACTTTTCTGAACCTTTCTAAGTGCTTCCATGCCTATTTGTGCAGCTATATCCTTTCTATGATCTGATCTGATTTTAGAGGGACAGGGGGCATTTGGCATGACCCCACCTCTTCTCTGACGCACCACACAAGGCTGCACTTACATAACATGTGGCTTGGAGGTAGTCAAATATTGTTTCCTGTCCTCTCTTATTGTGTTTTAAACATAATCAAGACAGTCAGGCAGTTTACTTAGAAGACAGCCATAAATCTTATGTACAATTATTATTTTACTCATACACGATATAGTCATATGTGTCACTTGGTAGTTTTTTTTGTGTTTTTTTTAAAGAAATGTTCAAAATACAATAAAATAAACATTCAAAAGATAGGATACTTGAAATAGTAATCTAGTTCAATCTCATCACTTGGATCAATACATAGCACACAGATAATTCATATAAATGCTCACTCAAACTGTGATAAGACTTAAGAGATAACTTATTAAAGTCACTTATCTGATGTTTAAGAGCTGTCTGGAGATATAAGTCCTGAACAAACTTTCTGGCTAGACATGCAGCAATTTGTCGGCCTTGTATAAGCTTTGAGGTGCTGTAAAGGATAAGGAAAAAGCAGTTTGGATTATTTGAACGAAGCAAGCTCCATCATATATGATTGACATTTCTTCAGGAGATTAAGGACTCTGTTTTTCTGTTATTAATTTAGAACATACTGGAATATAGCATGTGGAGTCCTGAATCGTATAACTTCGTTTTTCTTGGCATCCCTCTCTTATCCTTCATAAATATAGTTTAAAAAAAAAACTATACTTGACTTCCGGTGTGCGTCCCACCCAAGATGGACGCGTTTTACTGAGCTCCTTGTCTGTCTGCCAGAATCCACTAACACTGACTGAGCTAGCGTGAGAAATCCAGCTCCACTTGTAAGGCAGAGCAGCGAGGATAAGAGCAGACAAGAGGGGCGATTTGTTCCTGACTCCCTGCACCTTTACCGCTGGAAGTCTAGCCCGACAACACTGCGGCCTACACGGCAACCGGTCCTTATACTGCACAAGCCTACTACCCAAAGGAGCGCTTGAGAGCTCAGCTGTGAGAAGACTTGATTCGTGAGGTTGCACGGCCTGAGCGCGGAGAGCACCTGTCAGCCGCTACAGAGCTGTGGAAGAAAATTGACAATTCCCAACAGCTGTCCTACAACGCTGGTTGTGAACACTGATCTAGAGAGGGTTGTGAGGAGCTGTGGAGGACTGAGGTGGACCCCACCGGACACACAACACCGGGTAAGCTTACCCACATGGCCTGCAGACCGCCGACGCCATCCCTGAACTCCACGTGCACCCTGACTTGACGGCCATTTTGTGGATCATACTTACCTTACACCCATCACACCGACAGGAGGACGACGGAGACCCGGGACAGTCGGCCACATCCCTATGCCCTGGTGCACAGGTGAGGCAGACATTAACAATTAACATACAAGAACAACGTTGGAATCCAGCCACATAGCCACTAGATAACATATCACAAGCACAGACATACAAGCGGAGAGATCCTGCTGCACAAAAACGCAGGGGCCTGAGTGGTATTGCTTAATCCACATTAACTGCTGAGAATCCTGGTCCTGTGAGAGTCGGTGGATATAGAGGCATTGGACTCCTGTAGAGCTCCTACAACAGATCGTGCAAATCAGCAGAAGGCCTAAACAAACCTGAGACTGTAATACCCAGAGGTTTTGTCTTAGGGATATTGGTTGTGAGTATTCTGTGACTATAGCACAAGCAGAGCTATTAGATGTGTATAGAACACTTCCTATATTTACTATAATAATCTGGTCAGCACAACAAGATACAAGCATTATTATTACTGACAGGGAGCTGATAACTGGCCAGGCGCAGATATTTCTCAGGGATATTACTTTGATGGGGTGACATATTTACAGTGTCAGTTGGATTATTCTTTGTAATGCTCACTGCTGCTTAAGGGACATCTTTCTCTTTGCTAAGTGTAATTTTATGCTGTAAGAGGGGTAAATCTTTAAATATTTTGTACTTGCTTACATATAGAATACCTGCCCTGCACGGTGAACCACCATATTTTGTCAACTATTGTACTTTCTGGGTATGAAAAGATATATTGAGATAGCCACTTCTAGTGAACCTAACCAAATGGGTAAAATGCAGAAAGCTATAAATACTTAAGGGCCTTCCATCCCAACCAAAAAAACATTCTCCACCTTCTAAATTGCCATCTCAATCTCCTGGGGAATTAGAAACCCCAGTGATTTTTGATACCCAACCCCCCTCCCCTTCGTTTTTAAAAGAAACGGCAAGGGAAATCTCCCAAATTCTTCTCCCACAAAATGACTCAGCTTTAGAGCAAAAATTAGATCAAAAGTTTCTGAGCTTACAGGAGATGAGATGCTTTCGACAACAATTACACAGGTTAATTCTAACAGAACGAATTGACGCTCTGGAACAAAGAGTGAGTGACTCAGATGATATAGTAACCACACTTCAAAACACAGTAGTGACTCAATCTAAACTCTTAGCGTCCCTAACTGATAAAATGGAAGATATTGAAAATCATAACAGGCGCAATAATTTACGATTCATTGGCATCTCGGAAGCAATTAAGGATAGGGACCTGCTGGCCTACCTACAAAGGATCTCTTTGAAGCCTTATCCCTAACCCCATGCCAACATGTATATTGAGAGAGCCCATAGGTTAGGGCCAGCGTGCCCGGGAGGGATGAGAAACCAAGGGCAGTGATCGCTAAATTTCTTAATTTCCGGGACAAAGAGGCTATGTTGAGGGCATACAGGGGATACAATCCCCTACAGGTCAGGGGGAACAGAATATTTATATTCCAAGATTTTTCAGCACAAGTCTCTCAAAAGCATCTCGAGTTTGCCCCCTTGTGCAAATTCCTGCATGATCATGACATTAGATTCGCACTACTTTACCAGGCCAAACTCCGTATCTCAACTGAGAGCAGGGACCGGATGTTTGAGGATCCCTCTAAGGCCCGGGCATTTATGGAAAAATATGTATATTCCGGGTGAGCCCGCGCTCCGCCCGGTAACTCAAGACTAATTATGCATTGAAACTCGTGGGTTGTGCGGATTGTAGGAATGGGCACAATGGAAGGCTCGTTAATGTGTGAGGGGTGGTTGACCTCATTGTTATACTGTTTTTATGTTAATCTACCTTTTTATCGCTCGCTCCCAAGCCCTAACCCATGAAACTGGGAAGGGCTGGTTAATGCTCTGGATGAAAAGTTGAAAAAGGAGTTATATAGAGTTCTGAATGTACACATAATCATTTAGTACGTGATATGTTTACAATGTTTTTATGCAGTAGTGCGTATTGGTAGACAACCTGCTGCATGGCTTCTGTTCCCTGCTTTTGAAGTTAAATTACCTGCTTATTCCCACCACTTTGACTTAGCAAATAGCATGATACTGATCAGTATGTTTCATATACAGAATGACACAAGCACAATGTCATGATCGGGGGGCAATTGGACGCCGCCACCAGGTGTGAAGTTGGTCTCCTGGAACATGGGTGGTATTAATGCCCCTATAAAAAGAAAGAGGGTTGTCTCTCACCTGAAAAAGTTGAGACCTGATATTGCCTTCCTTCAGGCGACCCACTGTAGCACTACATAGGAGGCGACCCTGAGAGCCCCCTTAATTGGTGAATGTATCACAGCACCATACACATCCAAGAAAAGGGGGGTGGCTATATTACTACATAGGAACCTCCGGTACTAGATTGAGAGTCAAACCATTGACCCAGATGGGAGATATAATTTTACATGTTACCATAGGGCAAAAAAAGTATACCTTAGTTAACATATATGCCCCTAATGGTCCGAACCAGTCCTTCTATGAAACCCTATCCTAAACTCTGCTTCAGCAAGACATTGTCACGAGCAGCAGCTCACGCTGCTGCACTTACCGGATTAAGGGGCCTCTCTCTGCTGCTTTGTCAAGCCGTCCCCGCAGTCTTCAGCCTCCCCGGCGGGGTCCGACGCGGCCGGCGTCCCTAGCTACTCTCCGGCGTCCTCGTGGACGCATGGGCGCCGCCATCTTGCGCCACGTCACATGTTTACCTCAGCCAATCGGGTAACAGGCTGGGTAAACATGTGACACAGGGAACCTATCAAAGACAACAGCGGGGTATTTAAACCCCTAGCTTCTGTCCAACGTTGCCAGATCTTCTCATCTTCTGAGGTGCCTGGTT
>WWET01000307.1:577512-591399 GCA_011038615.1 Limnodynastes dumerilii
CCTTTCTTTTCTTATCCTACTCTCCTCCTATTTTGATGCCTCATATGCCATACAGGTCACCTTGTTTCTGGCCTAGGCTGGTTATTAAGCTATGTACCTTCCCATCCCCACAGCCTAACCCTAAACCTCCCCTCCCTACAGCCTAATGCTAATCTTCGCCTTCTTGATGTCTAACAGGGACTAAAGGCATTTGGAATGGGTACCAAGTCAGAATAGGTACATTCAATATGGTACCCATTCACCCATTCTATATAGAAATATTCCTTGTTAAACATTTGTCTGTACTGAATTGGTCAAATCTTATCTGCTGTATCAGTGCAAAAAAACTGATTACTGCAGCTGCAATTATATCCAGTACAGATCCCTAATGAAAAAGATCTTTGGCCAGAGTTACTAAGATGTGGGTAAGGAAAAATGGAGATGTTGCCCATAGCAACCAATCAGATTGTAGCTCTCACTTTCCTATTACATACTAAAAAATGTGAGCTAGAATCTGCTATGGGCAACATCTCCACTTTTTCTTTTCTACAGAAAATGTTAAATCTGGCACCTGGAGGTGTCTACCAGTGCTGGGTAACACTATCCATATATTGGAGTTCACTTTTTATCCAGGGCCAGTGCTAGCTCTCTGGGTACCCTAGGCAAATTAAGCACCAAGTAGCCATTAAGCTGTCTGTGACATGACGGTTGGACAGTTTAAGCAAGTGAACAACCAGAGTGGAAAGTACATCAGTTACCATAGTACACAATATAGGCAGCACACCATTTATTGCAATGCACAATCCAAAGAGCACACCAGTGACCTATATACTATACAAAGGTCTGCTCTGACTACATGGGTCTTTCAGGTGACAGAGCAATCAGACAGCAAGGGAGGCTGTAAGCACTAAAAAGATGTATTGTATTATGTTTGTGAGCAGGACAAAAGGTCCACTTATAGAAGTCAGGGACTACTGTGAAAAATAGTGACCAAACAGGACCAGGGTCCAAGTTTTTGGTTTTGTTTTGTTGTCATCTGTGGCCTGTGTGTAAAAAATAAAACACATTTAAATGAAATAATATATTGTAAGCTCTTATTTTGTTGCTTTCAAAAGAAGAATGTCCCTAGAGATGAAATGTAACTCCAGATATTGCAACTAAATATACATGTGTAATACTGTGTTTATGGGCACACACAATGCTTAAGAGATATTTATTTATTAGTTATTTAGGGATACAGGTAATTAGGGGTGCAACAAACAAATTGATTTACTTAAAAATGCTTTATGAGTTTTAATAACACTGGACCGGATCCAGACCCCCGCGTGCTTTGCGTGCGCGCGGGGGTCTGAAATTACGCGAGACAGAGTAGGGGTGCAACAAACAAATTGATTTACTTAAAAATGCTTTATGAGTTTTAATAACAGTGTTGGCATTGATGCTCCCTTATACTTATACGCTGCACAGTAACAATAAAAGGAGTAAAAGTTTCATAAGGAGATGAATAACCCATACATATATCAAACAAAAATAGAAATTTATACCACCACAATTGTCACATGCAAGGCTGGCGTGATGCGGTAAGCGGTGCGGGTGGGAGCCAGGCTACACAGGCGCTCACACCCCCGCTCCCCACTCAGCAGCACCGGTGCCTGGAACGCAGCTGTTTAACATTGCAAGGTGCTCTTCCCATTCTGGAGAGAGCGCCTTACAATGTTAAACAGCGGTGCTCATTCCCTCCAGCCCTCCTCCAGTGGCTGAATGAATGACGCTGGTGTAACCTAGGTCATATCAGTGTCATTCACTTCAAAGCAAGTAAATAACATGATAGGTGGCGGGCTGGAGAGACATTATTGGTAATATTGAGGGCTGGCGACATGATGGTGGCTCCTAGGGGGACTAGAGACACTTTATGGAGAATACTGAGGGGCTGGATATACATGGTGGGGGGGAAAGGAGACACTTGATGGAGGATGCTGGTGACATGATGGGGAATACTGGGGGGCTGAAGACACATGATGGGGATGCTATAGGGTTGGACACTTGATGCGGAATACTGAAAGGTTGGAGACACGATGAGGGGATACTGGGGGGCTGGAGATATGATGGGGATACTGTGGGACTGGACACTTGATGGAGGATACTGGAGGGCTGGAGACATGATGGGAAATACTGAGGGGCTGGAGACATGATGGGGAATAGTGGGGGTCTGGATACAAATGGGGGATACTGGGGAGACTGAAGAGACATGAAGGATACTTGGGGCTGGAGATATGATGGGAATACTGGGGGGCTGAAGAGACATGATGGGGTATAATGGGGGGCTGGGGACAAGATGGGGGATACTTGAGGGCTGAAGAGATGATAGGGATATTGTGGGCTGGAGAGACATTATGGGGGATACTGGGAGCTGGGAAGACAAATGATAAAATATATAGTCACTATTGTTTGGCTGTTTTTAAGCTAGGAATTGTATAGCGTAGACTAGAAAACTGTCTGTATTTTATAGTGGTCACTATAGACTAGAAAACTGTCTGTATTTTATAGTGATCACTATGATTTTCTTTCTTTAATTATTGTTATAAGATTGTTTTTTATGACGCTTACTATAATCTAGGATGATTGCAGGTGTTAAATTGTAAACAGAAGGGTGCAAATTTAAAATGAGCAGGGGGCGCCGAACACCCTAGCATCGGCCCTGGTCACATGCCCTACATTATGAAGAACTAACTTCTTCATGAATCTCTCTGTTCCTGCAGAAAATGATGGGAATAGCACTGTGTGAGTGGTGGTAACGAAATCACTATGGGTTTTATTTTTCCACATTGCAAAAGAGCATGAGCAGTCAGAATGGTACAGAACGGATCTTCACAGTCTGTGCCCATACCCTGTTTTTATCTCTCATGTGCAGTGAAGAACTGTTTAGTAGCTCATTGCACAAGTGCTATAAATCTGTAGGGGACGCTGGAGATTCCCAGGGTCATTTGTGCAACAAATAAACACTAATTGATGACTTGGTATGCAACATATGAATAATTGTATAGCAAGGGTTCCATTCGCCACTGTGAACACCCATTTTCAATTTACACACAGCCGACAGCTCATTGGCAACCACAACAGCAGGTGGCTATCAATGGCAGTCTCTCCTTCCTTGCCCATTCTTAATCACTGCTGATAATTAGTCTCTGAAAAAAAATCTAATAATACTCACATTTTTTGGATCCAGAGAAGACTTCCATATTCAGTAGCATTAAATGTGTACTACATCTATGAACAAAAAGTGCATGACTTACATTGTAACTAATGGAACAATGCATTTAATCATGACTTGAAACAAATATTCTAGGAACAACAATGTGTTCCTATTTTCAATCAGGATGCACATCCCTAGTATAGTTAATGATGAGGGTTAGGCCAAGGTGTTTCCTGAACACCTGATTTTCCTGGATATACAGCATGTTTTCATCCTGTATTCTAATAACAGTGCTATGGAAACGGAGACCTTAAATGACAGCCTAAGCTGTTCTTTGTGGTGGCCTATATTTCCTTTTTGAGGTTTGTGAAACAGAAAATGGATGACCTAAAGCAATGAAAAGACACAGAAATATCTAGGTTACATGAAACACAATAATTATTGTATAATGTAATTATCTTAACAAAGTAGCCAGCAAAGTAGCATTCTAAATTGTCCCAGATAGTTTTTTTTTATATTTCAGGAAATAAAGCGCTTTAGTCAGTGTTATCCAACTGGGTTTGAAAGTTTATGCTAATCCCAGAAGAGAAAAGTGTGCCTAATTCACCACAAGGCAAGCTGGAGATAAGGCAACTTAAGTTACTAGGTCGGAAGGATGCTTGCAATATACTTAACATTCTGCCGCCAGTCCTATCCCATCAAAATCATTCTTTTATCTGTGCAACTTTCTGAAAGACACCAGTCATTATGAGGAAAATGTGATTTTGTTTGAAATTTGTCCGTTCATGTGATGAGATTTCCTAGCAGCTCTGATAAGAAATTTTACTTGATTAATGTCCTACTTTCTTTCTTTAAACCATTGTTATCTAAGCAGGATATCCAGAGTACTGAAAAACAGAAGCTGCATCATAGCTGCCTATGAATTTAAAAGAAAATAGCATACACAGAAAATGTGAATTCTGTATAGTTTATTTTGTATTGTCTGTAGTTTATACTGTCATTTATATAACTTTATGCTGTTATATGTATGAAGTATACAGTAAAATGTTGCATCAGAAATTTCAGTACTTTGCATGTACCTCATTATTTTTGGTTAGCGCACAATACAGTGGAGGTTATATGTATGAAATATTGTTAGTGTTGACAAACCTTAACCAGGTATAAATTTGTTTCTCTAATAAAAGCCATAGCTAATATATTTAATTTCTAAATGATAACAATATAATTGTGTGTTATTAATTGCTCAGATGCTCTTTTATTTTTCATGATGGAAGACGTACTAAACAACCTGAAATATCCACTGCCTATTTGTTCTTTTAGCAAATACACTATCTGCGACTACCACTCATGTAGTAGCAGGTAGTGCCTCAAGGGGGTGGTGGGGAGTGATCAATATAATTTTGTCCCTCTTACTCCTGTAGACTCTAGCAGCTCTCCACTGCTGCTAAGTATTCTTGGCCTCTTTCAGAGTGTAGACATAAAATTGGTGTACATTGCGCGATTCAGGGTATTACAGTAGCCATTGGCGAATCAAAACATAAGAAGTCCTATTGGAGCTTCCTATCTCTAGCAACTCTGCAGCTACGCATGCCACAAGCAACAGCAATACCACCTTATGTGATTTTACCTGAACTGCATCTTGAGGCTATTGTGGACAGCAGCTTATTGAGCATAGCAGGATCAGAGGCATGGTACACAGTGCAGCTTAGATCACAGATAAACTATTAATAGAGCAGTGACAAAGCCCAGTACTGCATGATTTGCTGCATTAAAGGCCACCAGTAATGACTGGAGAGGAATAGTGTAGTTTCCACATTCAGGAACATTTTGTATTTTCTTGCAGAATATTTCCTTACCTTCTTATTATTTTGTTTCTGTCAGACAGTAACTTTCCTGGCCTGTACTCTTCAACTTTCTAATCAAAATGAGATTTTACAAGATAGAAAAAAATGGCTACATAAGCTAATTACTATTTAACAAATTGGTGAGAACAAGAAGGAGGTGTGTGTCACCTGATGAAGTCATGTATGCGTGACGAAACGTGTAGAGGCGGACCTGGGAACTGACAGCACGTGGAGATGAGGACGCGCTGGAGACACTTGCCCATGTTTTTAATATATGCTGTTGAACCTTCACTCTCGAGTAGAAAGATTCTGAAGGTACAACGCCATCTACTTGCATTGCGTGTGTATTTTTAACTGTGTTTTGAATAAAACATTATTGATCTGCACTATGAAGCGCCCCCTGTTTTCTACTTTGCACTAGATGTTTTGTGGACCAAGGAAGAGGAGTCTATTTGAAGGGGAAGACGCGGTTCTTTGCTTACTCATATAAACAAAGGATCTAGTGCTGAAAAACTTATATGCCTTTTTGCTGTTACTGGTGATTATATTGTAGACATTTAGGAGAGCGCACTGGACTTTGTCTATACTGTATGTATATATATATATATATATATACATGGAACAAAAGAGAGATCCATACAAACATTATGGGCCGTATGCTGAGCTCCGGGTGCATTGCATATGTGCCCGGAGTTTTCCGATATTTGTTACTGCACATGCGCAGTAATTTTGTAACACCATCTACGTTTCTTTTTGCATCGTAGATTGCGTATATGCATACATAAAAAGGAGGTTTAGTTCACAACATAGCTATATTGGGTTAAGCTCACCTGCCCAGTGTCAAGGAAACTCCTGTCCTGTCCGTTTGCTATATGTGTATGTACATATATATTTTTTGTAGACTTGGGGACCTCTGACGGGGGTGAGCTCTCAATTTAAAAATACATGATATATGACCCAAAGTTGGGACTCTGATATCCTGCACGGTGTTGGGCTGTAAGCACAACCCCCACCTGTGGACGTTATATCTATCTATCTATCTATCTATCTATCTATCTATCTATCTATCTATCTATCTATCTATATATACCGTCTTTTTCTGAAAATAAGACAGGGTCTTCAAAAATGGCACTATTTTTATTTTCGGGGTAGGGCTTATTTTTTTGTTTTTTTTGTTTATTTATTTATCCCCTCTTGTATTTAGGTTAGCAGTGAAGCACACTGTAGGTTTTTGTTTTTTTTGGTATGGGGTAGATGAAGCTTGGTGGTGGGTCTATGGTTGAGTTTGACAGCTGAAGCTGGAGTTCAGCGCCAGCTAGACATATAAAATGGCACCTATTGAGCAGGAAATGGCCGCTCACCTTTACTGTGCACACTGTAGTTCACTTGCTCAGAGCCTGGTGCACCGCCAGTCCACCCAAAGTATTTGTCAGCAGTAGACCACAGCTGTGGAGACAGGGCTTATTCACCGAAGGATTGGAGAGGGGGGCTCGCAGTAACAGTGGGCCAAGTGCGCGGACGCTCACAGGCCGAGAAGCCTCGTTGTTGAGTCAGGACGCACTGCTTGTGAGTAGGGCTTATTTTCGGGGTAGGCCTTATATTTCAGGAAATATAAAAAATCAAGGTAGGGCTTATTTTGTATATATTTGGTCAAATTACCATATTAAACATTCCTGTTTTTACTGTGTTTAAGCTAACTATGGTCAGGATGGAGTTGCCGCTCTTGCCATTTCAAAAATGATATATCCACCAGCTGAACTGCATTCACTTAAATGCTAATTAAATGATTCCACTTTCAATCCATAGTATAAAAGGACCAGGTGATCCTATGCCATGTTATAAGACCAGAGTTATTCATTATCTTACCTTGATTATTACCCTTATTTTCATGTGTTCAGATTTCATCCACCTTTGCATATATTCCCAACATGTAGTTTATATAGTGCAGCATTCCCAGACCCTTAATATACCTAATATATTATATACTTTGGTTATATTAGCTCCATATTCTCAGCGTTTTATATTTTATTCTTATTTTTTTGTATCTCATAAAAAAACAGCTCTGATGATGGAGTATTTCTGAACACTCAGAACCCCTTCCCCTCCTCTCTTCCAAGTCCATCATAACAGAGCATTTATCTAGATTTCTGGATTTTGTGGCTTTGAAATTAAAAATCCCTGCACATTTAATAATCACAGACCTGCACTTACAGTTTACAGATTTAGAAGTCTGGATCTGATCTAGGTAAATCTAGGTAAGTGCTCTATTAATTACTCCGAATGACATCTGCTTGCTTGGTGTATACATTTATGGGGTTAGTAAATGAGGCAACTGAATTTAATACAGAGCTTGTGCCCCGGACCTTATAATGATACTAGTACAGGTGTTTATGGGAGTGAAAGTATACTAGGGGCAGTTTAGCAGAATCACTGCCTTATTGGGTTATATCATTTTTCTCAAATTTTTGTTTGTTAATTCCTGGATTAAATCGTTAATTGTTTTAATAATAATAGTGCATTTATAACTTGCTCCTGTATGAGCTTAATATTTAAATTGTGTATCGTGAGATTCTTTGTTAAGTGACGTTTACCATAAAAACAAAACTTAAGGGGCAAATGTTCTCCTAGGTCCTCAATAAGAACGTAATTGAGCTAATATTCATGCAAGTGTTTCCACAGATAAATAAATACTTATCTTTTGTATTCTTGCATGAGTTTTTGGAATAATAGCTATAATATAAAGTAGCATGACCCCACTTCAGTTCAGAAAAAATTCAAAGCCAGTTATATTTTAATGCAAATGTTACCTTTTATAAATGGATAGCCTGGAAAGAAAAGGTTTCCATAGCAACACTCACAAACTAGTAACCTGTTTATCTGAGATTTCTGTGTGAAGTGGATGTTGGAAAGCAACATTTGAAGGGTAGAGTTCCTTCTCTGATGTCAGCTTTTTTTTATTTTGTTTCGAAGACAGAATTATTCCAAGCACAATTTAGAATATATTAGTTAGATTTCAATTTGTTTTGCTTAGAGAACAAATCCTAAAAAACTGTCATTACAGGAAATGGAAATAACCATTAGGTAAATGTTTTTTTAATGTTTATTTAAAGCTTGCTACCTTAGAGATATTCACTCATTCTTACGCATGTTAAATTGATTTACAGTTTTTCATGGAATATGGTTATTTACATTATTTATTCTTGTTATTTAACAGTGTTTTGAATTCTGCAATGCTTTCACTCCCCTTTTATTTTGATGGATTATTCAAGATGCAGGTTCTCTCTGGGGCTAGGTATGGCACAGAAAGAGGGCCACCCCTGCCAGAGTACTGATGGTACATTACCAAGGAGGGTTAGAACAGAATTTGCAGTCTATTTTAAATAAAATAAAGCAGGTGGGATGATTGCAAAGGCTTCCTGACTACAGCCAACTCTTGACATACTATTTAAGTTTAAGAACAGGGTTGCCGACTCTCCCGGAATGTCCGGGAGACTCCCGAAATTCAGGCAGTACTCCCGGTATCCCGGGAGAGCCAGCAAATCTCCCGCAAGTCCAGCCCCCCTGCCTGGCAACACTAGTTTACTAGAATTGCTAGGGACAAGGAGGGACTTGATGACGCAAATTACGTTATCAAGACCCACCCCCATCCCTATGAAACCCTGAAAGGGGTTATTGATAGTCAGGGGCGGGGCTTAATTATGCAATTATGCAAGCCCCGCCCCCTGCATGCATCTATGGCTTCCCTCTGGGATCTCCTGGAGGAAAGCCTTTAAAAGGCAAGTCGGCCACCCTGTCATTGTCCGCATATTTGTGGCCGTTTATATAAGACAACCATTTTGAACATAGTGCAATATCTAATATCAATAATGACCTGATCCAATGTCATACGGCTATATTGTGTGATTTGTTCGATCTCTCAGCACATGTTCCTAGTTAGCTGCATTGCATCACAGTATTACTATTTGAAGTTTCCTGAATTAAAACCAAATTTTTTTTTTTTACCTTATTCCACCTTTAACTTGGTGGCAAGAGGAGCGCCCTCATCTCTATGTTATTTTGTCTAGTAATTATATCATAATTGAACCAGCAGGCTTGAGGTAAAACAGCATTGCCTGGTAAACAGTCTCATTTCAACACTAATTTAAATATGTAAATTCAAATTAGCAGAACTTCTTTAATCCTTTTATGCGTTCCTTCTTATTTATCTGACGCAGTCCTGTGTGGGATCTGACTGTGAAGTACTGGTAGCAATTTAGATTCTATAAAAAAAAAAAAAACCTTTACTCATTTGAAAAAATAAATAAATGTCAGCCTGTCTATTAAGGTGTTATATACCATGCCTGCTCTAACCTATATTAGCCAAAAATACCATTATAGACAGAGTTCACTTTTCCTATTGCCCTCACGTATTTGCATGCCGTGTGTGTATATTTTTTAGAACTGTTTTGATAGCCTCTGTTCATTAATCTGGAATATGTGCCTCTGTGAACCTGTCTGAGAACAATTTCCAGTCTGACACATTAAAAGCTGACATTTTTTTTGCCATATTCATTAAAAAGTATACATGCAGAAAAATTGCATTTTTGACATATTACATCCCTGTACATTTCACCTCATTATTGCAATATTGTATAGAGAGAGAGGAGAGGAAGAGAGAGAGGAGAGGGAGAGAGAGAGAGAGAGAGGAGAGAGTGGGGATCTGGAAAAAACACAGGATAGAGCGGAGGAGAGAGAGAGAAGGAGCAGGACAGTGGTGGAGGAGGAGAATACAGATACAGGAGAGAGCGGAGAAGAGAGTGGAGGGGATGAAGAGAACAGAGTGGGACACAGACAGAGCAGAAGGACAGAGGGGACATAGACAAAGATGAGGGATTGGATGAGAGGAAAGCGGGCAAGTAGCAAAAGCAGCACCAGAAGGAACTGGACTGTGACTAACGACACACAACACTGAACAGACGTAACCGAGAAGACTGGACAGGACAGACAAACTAGACAAAACTGGGTCACTCACACTCCCACTCACACTGGAGGAAATCCCCAAGGGGATACAGAAACAAGCACTTCAGGAGGAGGAAGGGTTAACACACCACGGCTGAGTACAAAAAGGGCAAGAGAGGGAATGCAGACAAAAGGATCCAAAAAGGCAGGAACTAGGCAGGATAACAATGGGGCACTCAAGAACAATAAAGAGCACAAGGCAGAAGAAAAACCAGAGACAAGATAAAGAGAGAAGCACGGGGAGCAGACGCTATAACCGGTATACAAAACTGGTCGCCAGGTCCCAATTTCTAGTCGCCATCCTGGGGACCATTATCTGTTGAGTTCTGGTATAGTGTCTATCCCACTTAAGGAAAAAATATACAGAATCATACAGTATTGCTATTATTGGAAGTTATGTTGTGTATTTCTCAAACAACTTTCTCCTTGAAAAATTTAGATCCATAAAAGTCTAATTACATCTCTGTATGGAATGTTAAAGTAACTGTAATAATTCTAATGTTTCTTGAGCCATTCCTTTATTTAAGGCTAGCAAATAATCTCTACATACAATCTAAGTAATTTCTGCTTAGAGCCACATGGCGCATCCACTCTCAGATGGGAGGCTATTCCACTTATCTATCACCCTTTCAATGAAGTAATTTTTCCGCACATTTCCTCTAATCTACCACCCTCCAGTTTATATTCATGCCCTCGTGTTCTATTACACCTCTGCCTCTGAAATATACCACCCTCCTCTAGCAGGTCACAACCCTTGATATATGTGAAAGCTACTATCATATTCCCTCTCCCTTCTCTGCTCCAAGTTATGAAGTACACAACTGGATGAGCTTCTAGGAAGTAACCTTATTTCTTTATCTTTACAATTTATTATTATTATTATTATTACCGTTTATTCATAAGGCACCACAATCCTTAGCACCATATAAAATAAATCAAAACACAGTACAGACATACAGGGTAGGGATGGACAGCATAGTACATAATTAAATACAATCTAAATATAAAAAATATCACGAAAATACAATAAAGTGTAGCAAGCACAGAACGCAAGGCAACATACGAGTTGTCAAGCTTCGCAGATCAGGGAGGAGGGGATAGAGCGCAGTGAGAGGTTGAGAGGGAGCCACCAGGTGGGGATGTGTTAAAAGGGTAGCAGAGGGGGACAAGAAGGTATGAAGTGAGGAGTAGTGGAGGAGGGAACAACACTAGGATGGATTGCCCTGCTCACATGAGCTAACACACTATGTGGAAGGGATGAACTTACAGAATACATTAGCTCACAATAAAGTCCAGATCAGCTGCTGTTGCCTCCGTACACACTTGAAAGATTTTAAACTGACTTTTTTCCCATAACCCCCTGCTGCAACAATATGCCCGCCTACAAAGGCGGCCCTGCAGCAGCAAGATGACTGGGAATCATCTAAAGCATGTAAGTATTGTGACATTGTTTTATTGCATCTTTTGAAATGTTTAAAAGATAAGTTCAAACAGTGTCTTGTACATAATTGTTGCAGAGTACAGACATACACAATATCATTTAACAGTCATTTATTGGGTGATTGGAATGATAATCGTGTGAAGCCCCATTGTGTACCCAGCTTTAGGCTCTAACATGCCCTAATATCCGCCTAATCAGCACAACAATTGGTCCTGTAGAGTAATTAAATTAATAAAAATAGATAAAAGGTCATAGCAAGCCCTAACATGCCTGAAAAACCTACAACCCAAATAACAGTAACTTAGTAATTCTTACTTATGCTTTGTTGGTTTATTTCAAAGGAAAATAATTCTCACAAGCTGGAGGGTCTGCGTTTCATATACTTTTGTGCTTAATAGTTTTAACTCAATCATCCATGTGACAAACAAATGTGGGATAATTTAGCATACACAGATCTTAGACATCATGTTTTAAAAGTTATTCCTAGAATTCAGGTCAGCAGGCATATGTGTCTTTAAATATTACCCTTGGGTGTGTTACCTACATGTTATTAAACATCTAAGCCTTTTTTTTTTTTCATTTTAATTTTTTTTCATCTTATTGTTAATGCATTCATTTAGTTCAGACAAGGGCCAAGAATTCAATACAAAATTGTTAATAAACTGCAATAATGATTAATGACTAATGACATTATTGTGTGTTTGACAATTGATTTTTTGATAAGAGAATGCCCAAATAAGTAAATGATTTATCTACTTAGTGAAGAGGAATTGCACATCCCCAGCTCGGATGCCAAACCCAAGGCTTCAACAGCACTACTAAAGATTTTGTCATATTCACATTAAGGGCCTGATTCACATTTAAGAATTCACATTTTACTGCACACAGATACTGACCAGCTTTACTATCACACTGTTAAGCTGGCCACCCACTAGAGCGATAATCATGCCGATTTAGCAATTATCGTGTATTGGCCGAATTATCGCTCTAGTGTGTGGTGCCGATAATTGACAGAAACGGGCGATTATCTAAAAAAAATGGCTGCCATCAGATAATCTGATTGGCTGGTTTGCAATAAAAATTATCGGTTATCGCCAGCAAAATCGTGCAGTGTGTGGGCATTGCAGATAATCATGCTGCAGAACCCCACACACTGACAGGCTGCAGCACTATGCCCTCTCTCCCTGTCTGGCTATATATACAGTGCTGTATAGCCAGACAGGGAGAGAGGGCATAGTGCTGCAGCCTGTCAGTGTGTGGGGTTCTGCAGCATGATTATCTGCAATGCCCACACACTGCACGATTTTGCTGGCGATAACCGATAATTTTTATTGCAAACCAGCCAATCAGATTATCTGATGGCAGCCATTTTTTTTAGATAATCGTCCGTTTCTGTCAATTATCGGCACCACACACTAGAGCGATAAATCGGCCAATCCACGATAATTGCTAAATTGGCACGATTATCGCTCTAGTGTGTGGCCAGCTTTAGAAAAGACTGTACAGACATTCTGTTCACATTATCACATGGCACCTTAGCAGATATGTTACCTTCGGAATTTCCCACATTGCCTGGAATCTGGAAGGAAACATGTTTAGATTGAAGCCTATCGTAATTACCTTTTTCATCAGACACATATTGTGAGTACATTCGGTACCCAGCAAAACATTAGTCGGAATATTTTTACAAACGGCCACTTCTCGTTTCACTTTTCTGCTATCCCAGTCCATATACACTCTTGCCATCGGGACTGCAGGATGTATCCCTCCCACCCGTTTTATCGATACATTCTTGCCCGGAATAATGTCTGTGGACCCTACCAGCTCTGGACGTACCAGTGTAATTTCTGCACCTATGTCCCTTAAACCTACAGTTACCTTGTCACCAACTGTGACTGTTTGCAGGTTGTCCATCTGGGTCTTCTGGGTTCTGGCAACACACATTACCGATAGTACCACTTTGTTAGGTTGCAGCCCATATGCAGATGGCGTAGATTGCAACACTATTCACAGGAGGTTTTAGGTTCTCCTTGACACAAATCTAACACAATTATGCTTTATCAGAATTATCATAAACTCAGAAAGATGCCTTCTGTTACCATGAAGTAGCATTTATTAACCAAGCTGGTCTGACACGTGAATCCGTAAGAACACAGAGACATTAACTTATTAATTGAAATTTAATAATATTAAGGATCACAATACTTATTTACAAAAGAATAACGAAATGGACATGCAACATGTAAAATTGTTTCTTATAAAATAAAAGGTGAAAATACAGAAAGCACTTACGCAAAGAATCTTTTTCTTTGAAAGTCCCATGAAGTGTACAGAGTTATGTATCTGGACTATACCTACCTACTAAGTCTGTTTCTGGACAAACTCTTCCTCAGAGGTCTTGTTTGACCCCCCCCCCCCCCAAAATCCCTAGC
>WWET01000307.1:610307-622694 GCA_011038615.1 Limnodynastes dumerilii
CGCTTCTTTATTCTGGGAGATCTCTAGATTTCAAAGTGTCCTCTCCCCTGCTACATGCTGCTGTATCTCACTTCTGTTCTTGTGATGACATAGTTTGCGTCAAACAAACAACAGACCAATGTAGCTGTAGCATATTTTAAGCATAAGAGGGGAGTACTTATCAGATGCAGATGTGGCGCTCCAGTGGGCTGTGTTGTGTAGGGCAGTGCAGAAATGACATTTCAGTTGGTGAAGCATTTTTCAATGCTTTCCATGCTTTTTGGAGGGGTACACAGCTAATGCCTCATGTTTTTGTCAGTTGACATGTACAACACTATGAAATTTCCCATCTTTATAATGGGGCATATTTTCTCATTATGTAAAAACCCCCTGTATTTCCTCACCAATCATTACCCCCTAAGGCATTCCCCTGGAACATTATCTTCCTACCAAAAAAAACAGCTAGTGCAAAAACTGAGTACACTGAATTCTGCCTTCCCCAAAACTTACACAACAGGTTGTCTAGCGGGTACTCAGTGCATCCGTTCTTAAATATACGCACCTAAAATCATAAGAATTCTCACTTCTTAACAATCCTGTAATGCTAGAATTAAACATTTCTTACCTGATTCTTACCTGATACTCGATCTATGGTGGGTGAAAAGCTGTTTTCCCCATAAATGATTGCAACTGGTGTAGATGCCTCCAGTAAAAAGACTAAAGTTTGCAACTCTTTATAAGAAGAGCACTACAAATATTTCAGAAATGCCTTTGTAGAAAATGCAATCTTGAAATGCAGAATAGGCCATATACAGTATGGAGCTCCAAAACTGCTGCTTGTCCCTGGGAATGCCAGTATGATATAAGACTGTAAGCTGGTCCTAGCATATATTAAATGTACGTTTATGCTAGTATATATACCTAAAGTATGGAAATGTTGCTAATATATTACTTTGTAAAGAGACACATGCACACAAAGTAACCAATGTGTCCAAAAACTATACACTACAGTAATATATCTTGCATATAAATAACATTTCTCTGGATAAAAGCCAGATAAAATAGGGAACAATTACAAAGGAATGCACTTCATGTTATTGTTACTCAACATATTATTCTCAGTTCATACACTTCTTAAAAGCAGTGTTTAGAACTTAAAAGAACAGTCAGAACATATATAGATACAAAAGTCTATTGTTAGGAATAAACAATCTGGAAACAAAACTGTATAAATTTTGCTATTAAAATTTTAAATTGCCAAATGTAAGATTTAAGTAACCACTAAACCTTTCAAATAAGATTTGTTAAATTAATATTTCACTGGACATTTTTTAAAACTAATGTGTTACCTCCCTACTTGATCATAGACAACTGGAATGCCTTGTACATCTTTATGGTAGTGTCATGAATGCAGTGGCTTATCAATGGGGGGTGCGGACCACAGCAGGTGTCAGTGTCAAAGGGGTGACGGAGCCTTCTCTTTGTCACACCTTTTGGTAAACTAGCTCATAGTTTATTAATAGGGGCTGGCAGAGGAGCACAGCGTAAGTCTCTGGACTTGATGTGGTGTTTCCTGCCTGTGCCTGCTACTAACTCCAATAAGACTGACTGGGACTCTGGCATGCCATGCTTGTGTGCATGCTTGTTTCTATTAATCTCTGGTACGAGTTCCTATGTTTTTACATGGATGTTTAATAAATAACTTTTAATGCACTATAAGGCACCCCCTTTCTTTCTGTCTTGGGCCCAAAACAAAACACCCAATACCTCCTTCTGTAAAACAATAGTGCAGAATCTATAGATAAATAACTTCAACCTGACAATTGTAATGGTACAGGGAAGCAATGACTGAAGATAAATAGCTGCAGAGATCAGACATAGAGCTGACGTGTGAAACCACTTGGAGGTACTAGTGATCCGTCCAGAAGTTTAGATGGAATACAACAGACACTAGGACACTAGGATGGCCGAGTCCAGGGGCCAGATTTACTAAGCTGTGGGAAAGGAAAAGTTGAGATGTTGCCCATAGCAACCTATAAAATTCTAGCTGACATTTTCTGGTATTAATAGAAAAGTGATAGCTAGAATCTGATTGGTTGCTATGGGCAATATCTCCACTTGTACTTTCCCACAGCTTTGTAAATATGGCCCCAGAAGGGAGGCAGATGAATCAAACCTAGTCAGGATACAGGTCAAGGTCAGGCTAGTCAGAGGACAGACTGAGCTGTTATGAGCCTCACATGTGCTGCTCATATCAGTTCAGTCTGTCCTCTAACTAGCTTGACCTTAGGTTATTGATAAGGGGGGGGGGGGGCTCATCAAAAAAAGCTACATGCACATGGAATCCTTGTTCAAAGGATGGGCATTCTTACTGGACATCATGCAAACTGAAAAGTGTTTGTACTGAACATTGCTCAGCCAGATGTATTTTCCTAGATTTTCTCTGCCTACCAGAATGCAACCAGAATTACCAGCAAAAACCATCACATGGATATAGAGCCACAGTCCGCCTACTACAAGATATTAGCATTTCACGGCACTGTGTATGATTCCTCCAGAGAGTAGTAACAGCGGTGTCAGTCGGAGCATCATACACAGAGCTGCGACATGCTAATATCCTGTAGCAGACAGGCTGCAGTTCTGAATTTAAAGCCAGTAGGGGTAGGGCTGAGGGGCAGCGGGACTTCACAGGTCTTGGGACTTGAGGCTCTGGTTTAAAGGCCTTAAGCTGGCCATACACTAGAGCGATTATCTAAAATCGCATGAATTCGCAGTTAATCTTGATGATTTTTCCGTTAGAGTCCCTCATGGTATCGGCACCATACATTACATGTGTTTCATTCTTTTGTCATCATAAAAAATTGCTTTTACCCATACACAGTCCGATTTTTATGTTTTCGCCTCTACGTCAACATAAATTTATCGCTGAGATTTGTCAACTATTGTTAAATGCCCATACACTATGCGACTTTACCAAAAATCTGGAGCTTGAGCGATAATTCGGGTCCTCACGCGATAATTGAAGGATCGGCCCGATAATCGCTCTAGTGTATGGCCAGCTTTAAACGTGGTAGTGGTGAAGAGCATATTTACATTATAATAATGGCATGAGAGGTAGGGAAACATATCGAATACATTTTATTACTTAGCATGTGTGCAGATGTTTACTGACATCTAATATTTAATCAAAGCTTATGAAAAGTAACACATTGAGCCTTTTGGAAATTTGTAGCAGTGTTAATTTAGTTAGGCATAGCAGAGGACGTCTTAGTGTTGTATTTCATTCATCACATAGGCTGTGCTTGTTGACAGTGTGAGCCAGTACGACTATGATGAATCCCCTGTTTTACCACAAGCTAACCTTTACCAGAACACAAGCTGAAAAAAGGTGGAAACTAAAAGATCACAAATATTAAAGATAGTTACTGAGTGGATGGCTGTTGTGGTTGCATTCCTGGAATAGTTTGCAGTGTCTGAGACATTCAGGCTCAATTTTATCTTGTCCCATACAAATACTCCTGAAGGAACAAAGTAAAATGTCTGTTGTGACAATGTTTTTTTCATGGTAGCAGACACTTATAAGATCAATCAAAGCTATCAGGAATTGTGTTTCTAACCATTTAAACAGGGATTGTGCTATAACCCACCACCCCCTGCCCTTCCCACACACACTTGGCAAGTTTAGTGAACTTGATAACATTACTGTTTCAGAAACTGATTTTATTTAATTATTTTTTTCTCATTAACTGTTATTTCCAGCAACAAGGAATGCTGTTGCATTAAAAGCATCTTGAAGATGATTTGTTTTGTATGCTTGAAACATAAATCTCCATTTCAGTTTACAATAAATGCTTTCAATATACCTAAATGCAAATGCAAGCTCTGATGACTTATAATTTATATCACATAGTGTGCATGACCAGCATGTATTTGGGCATTGCTATCATTTCAGAGTCAGACAGTATTAGGTTAATCTCCACCATTTTCAATCCCCTTAATATCATGGTTGCCTACTTTTGAAAAGTCATTTCAGGGAGAAAAGTAAAAAGCATAGGGGCGGTCCCTGCGTCGCCGGGGGAGGTTCCTGTGTCACCGGGGGCGGTCCCTACGTCACCAGGGGCGGTCCCTACATCGCCGGGGGTGGTTCCTACACCGCTGGGGGGCGGTCCCTGCGTTGCCAGGGTTTGTGCATGGGTGTCCTGCAAAGTATCAGCCCCCCCTCAGTATCTTTCATCACGTGCCTCCGATATGTGTCTGCAGTGGTACTTGACATAATTCCATGGTCAGTAACTGGTGCTCGGCAAGAGGTCGAGAATCTCTGTTCTAGACTAAACAATTTGCTGGAGCCTTAAATGATTGCAATCAAGAACTTTCAGATACAGTGGTATTAAATAAAGTTCTAATACTTCAGTAATATCCAGAGGTTCCTCTTTGTACTATGCTTATCGTGTAGGTAATGATTGACAGATTTAGTTTTTTGTGATAAGTGTTCACATGGAAACATAATCTGCTTTTAAAGTGTTGCTTATAATTCCTTTTTCATAATCCCCATTATAAAAAAAAAAGACCAGGATGTATGGTTTGCAATGACATTCAATGAAAAAAAATAGCTTATGCCCTTCCCTAATACACCTCTTGTGTTGTTGTTGTTTTTTTACTCCTATCTGACATAAACCAATTCATGTCCTAATTTTTATCACTACATGAAGAGTGAATTTATGTAACCAATAGATCTTTTCATTTCTTATGAATAATGGGGATTTGTTTTTGCTAGGATCTGCATTTTAGGAATAGCGTTTTGACTTAAGATGTGTATTCCCTCCCCCTCATAAAAACAGTGTCACACAAAGAAGGCTATTGATTGCAATGACCACCAGAAATCAGTGATCCCAAGAGCACATTGATTTTTGTTTCCTCTGTTGCCCTTTCTGATCATAGTCGCGATAATCTTAGAACAGGTTCCCAGGTCTTTGTTGCTGCATATTGGGCTGTTGAAACTATCCCAGTACCTTATTATCATTAAATGGAATGTCCCAGTACAAAGCATCTCAGTCCAGGGATGGAGTCTGTGGCGGTTTACCGAAAGTGACCCTTTCACATCACCACCAAATACCCGGGATTTTTCTGAGACCCGGGTTTTTGACGAAAATCCCGGGTATTTGGTGGTGATGTGAAAGGGGTATTAGTGTTGTATTTCATTCATCACATAGGCTGTGCTTGTTGACAGTGTGAGCCAGTACGACTATGATGAATCCGCTGTTTTACCACAAGCTAACCTTTACCAGAACACAAGCTGAAAAAAGGTGAGGTCTGCAAAGAAAATGTTTTGGAAACTAAAAGATCACAAATATTAAAAATAGTTACTGAGTGGATGGCTGTTGTGGTTGCATGGATTGCATTCCTGGAATAGTTTGCAGTGTCTGAGACATTCAGGCTCAATTTTATCTTGTCCCATACAAATACTCCTGAAGGAACAAAGTAAAATGTCTGTTGTGACAATGTTTTTTTCATGGTAGCAGACACTTATAAGATCAATCAAAGCTATCAGGAATTGTGTTTCTAACCATTTAAACAGGGATTGTGCTATAACCCACCACCCCCTGCCCTTCCCACACACACTTGGCAAGTTTAGTGAACTTGATAACATTACTGTTTCAGAAACTGATTTTATTTTATTTATTTTTTCTCATTAACTGTTATTTCCAGCAACAGGAATGCTGTTGCATTAAAAGCATCTTGAAGATGATTTGTTTTGTATGCTTGAAAAATAAATCTCCATTTCTGTTTACAATAAATGCTTTCAATATACCTAAATGTAAATGCAAGCTCTGATGACTTATAATTTATATTGCATAGTGTGCATGACCAGCATGTATTTGGGCTTTGCTATCATTTCAGAGTCAGACAGTATTAGGTTAATCTCCACCATTTTCAATCCCCTTAATATACATGAGTATTACTGTATGCACTACAGGGGTGAAGGGATACTCCATATCAGCCATCTCTCGGTGTCGAAGGGGATTCTGAGGCAACTTGTAATACTTCCTTTTCTTGCCTATGATACCATTGCTGTACTGTACTTCTAATGACTGCTAGTACTGCACACACACAGCACGGTGGCTCAGTGAGTAGCACTTGTGCCTCACAGCACTGAGGTCATGAATTTGATTTCTGGACTAGGCCTTATCTGTATGGAGTTTGTATGGTCTCCCTGTGTCTGCGTGGGTTTCCTATGGGTGCTCCGGTTTCCTCCTACACGCCAAAAACAAACTGGTAGGTTAAATGGCTGCAGACTACATTACCTTAGTGTGTGTTGTGTATGTGTGTGTGTGTGTGTAAGCATGTATGAATGTGTTAGAGATCTTAGTATGTAGTCCAATAGGGCCAGGGACTAATGTGAATGTCTAATGTTCTCTGTAAAGCACTACTGACAATTTGTGGTGCTATATAAATAAGCGTTATTAATCATAATAATAACTTTGCACATTCGGCTTTCCTTCCATCCACCTTTCCCGTTGCGCTGTGCTGATAAACAACAGCAAATTAAGGGCTCTTATTACTTTAAGGAATGAAATCTCAACCTACACCACAGTCATTGAGAATCCAACAAAACTTACTAAACTCTCCATAAATTGCCACAGTGCAAGTAGATAAAGACCTAGATTTACTAAACTGTGGAAAAGTAAAAGCGGAGATATTGCTCATAGCAACCTATGATGTTCTAGCTCTCAATTTCCTATTACGTACTGAATGTCAGCTAGAATGTGACTGGTTGCTATGGGCAACATCTCCATTTTTCCTTTTCCACAGTTTAGTAAATTTAGCCCAATATCTGTATATATAAGAAATCCTTTTAGAGCTTCTTCCCTTGTTACTCATTATGTAAGAAAACCCCTCATTGTAATTATTTAAAAAAAAAATTCTACATTTGATCATTTCAAACTCTTCCAATCTGTAACTGCCATTTGGAATTATTTCCCCTTTCACACATACACAAAGTCTTGGAAGCTGAATGTGTGAACTGTGATTAACATTTGCATTATTGTTTGAAAGAAGTTAGATAACACAACTCACAGAGAAACCCACACAATATGCAATGTACCAGACAACAGTTATTATACTCCTATAGTTGGGGACAGGGCCGCCATCAGAGGGGGACAGCCAGGACTACTGTCCTGGGCCCGCAGCTGATGGGGGCCCGCCATCAATTCAGGACCGATGACATCACATTGGGGGCGGGCCTGACTGGTATGTACTGGGCCCCAGAAATTCTAAAGGCGGCCCTGGTGTGGGACATAACACTGATAATCCCTACCGCCCTGAGCTAAACCCATTAATATTACACTTATTAGTAGGTTTGTAGGGCCTGACTCATTCATTGAGTCAGAAATGCAGAGCTCTGATTACTTTATTACTGCTGTACACAGGGCCAACATATGCAGTAAGAGCGCTAAGCACCAAAGGGGGGCACCAAGAAGAGACACCCTCCCTATTCTCATCATTCCAGATTCCCTGGACAGAAACATGGACATGAAGTGGGGCTAGAGAAAGAAACAAGGGCATAGATGGGGTAGTAGAGAAAGAACCAGGAACATGGAGTGGTTCTGCAGATTATTAATAAATACATATACCCACTATCACACTCCATGGGCCACATTTACTAAGCTGCAAGAAAGGAAAATTGGAGATGTTGCCCACAGCAACCAATCAGATTCTAGCTGACATTTTCTAGTATGTATTAGGAAAGTGAGATCTCAAATCTGATTGGTTGCTATAGGCAACATCTAAGCTTTTCCTTTCCTGCAGCTTAGAAAATCTGGCCCATGGAGTGTGATAAGTCTAACCCTCCATTCCCCGCAGCCTGACCCTAACCCTCCATTCCCCGCAGCCTGACCCTAACCCTCCATACCCCGCAGTCTGACCCTAACCCTCCATTACCTGCAGTCTGACCCTAACCATCCATTACCCGCAGCCTGACCCTAACCCTCCATACCCCGCAGTCTGACCCTAACCCTCCATTACCTGCAGTCTGACCCTAACCCTCCATTACCCGTAGTCTGACCCTAACCCTCCCTTCTCCACAGCCTGACCCTAACACAAACCCTTCCTTCCCCAAAGTCCGCAGAGAGGTTAATCATCATTCCCAGTGGTCCACTGAAGCAGTGGGTCCAGCGGCTGCAGCCTTTTTCGAATTTCTTGCGTTAAAAAAATTGCATACTCACCCGTTCAGAACAAAAAGATAAAAATTAGATGGGTATCAGAAACAGGGACAACTGAAAATGAACTTTCATGCAAAACAAGACAAAAGCGAAATTCTAAACGTGCACTCAAAAACTAATCCATGTCATGCTCAGCGGCAGACGCCGCCGCACTTACCGGACCAGGAGCCCTCTGTCAGCTGCTCTTCCACGTTATGCCTGCTCTCCAGCCCTCCAGAGGTGCCACTTCCAATAGCCTCCTGTACAGCGTCCATTGCAGCATATTGTCTGGGAATTAGGCACCTGCACCACTATCCTATGGTGCATGGACCTCACCATCTTGCCTCCTGTCATGTGATTCCCAGCAGCCACTCAGATACTACCTCTGCAGCACACATGATTCCTCCAGCCAATCCATGCACTGGGTGAGCCCTCAGTGTCAGAAAACTTGGTCACTCAAGGTGCCTGGTTCTTTTGTGTGTTCACTTGTTACCTGCTTCCTGAATTCCTTGCTAGAGAAGTCAGTTCTGTAAGCAGTATCAAGCCTGCTTCTCCAAGCTCAGCTGCTGCTCTAATCAAACCTACTTTCCAAGCCCAGCTGCATTAACCCTGCATTGCCAGCTAAGTTGGAGCAAGCCTGCTTTCCAAGCCCAGCTGCATTAACCCTGCATTGTCAGCTAAGCAGTATCAAGCCTGCTTCTCCAAGCTCAGCTGCTTCTCTAATCAAGCCTGCTTTCCAAGCCCAGCTGCATTAATTCTACTGCTACCAGCTTACCTGCACTACAGTTACCAGCTTACCTGCACTTCTGCTACCAGCCTGCCTGCTCTCCAGCAGTCCGCTGTCCAGTCCAGTCTCTGGAGCAATCAAGTCCAGTCCAGTCCAGCAGTCCGATGTCCAGTCCAGTCCAGTCTCTGGAGCAATCAAGTAGCACCCAGGGTTATAAATGGTTTATAACTGAAATTGTTTAATAATAATTTATCTAACCCTGGGATTTCCAACTATTGAGTTAGTGCGGGTAAATGAACATTCGGCTGTCCTTATTTCGCAATACCATCTTTCTAAGTGGGTACTTCCACCATGGAAAGGATATGGGGATGTGTTCTTGGCATTCTGAAGATTGTGCTACTACTTTGCCCATGTGCATATATATATATATATAGGATGTGGGTCCCCGCAACGAAAATCTGATTTGCATGAAGCATAGCAATCGATCCACGGAGCACCAAAAGCTTCGCTCTACTAAATGGGAAGAAAAAAAATAAAAAAAATAGTCCCTTCCCTAATTCTAACCCTAACCCTACCCTCTCACTACCCTAACTCTAACCCTCCTTTCCTGGCAGTCTGACCCTAACCCTCCCTCCCTCGCAGCCTGACCCTAACCCAACATCTACTGCAGCCTGACCCTAGCCCTCCCTCCCCCGCAGCCTGACACTAACCTTCCCTCCCCTGAAGCCTGACCCTAACCCTAACACTAACCCGCACAGATGTTTTACTCACCTGTGCCTGGTCCGACGAGCAGTGGCGAAAATTGCGAAAGTGAATGGGTAACGTATGCCGAACGGCATTGAATGGGTAAAGTATGCCGAACGGCATACTCACCCATTCACTAAAAATTGTCGAAAGCGGTAAGTATTTGAAAATGGGACATCCGAAAAGTAACTTTCGGATGTCCCATTTTCGGCAATCAGAGCTTTGTTCCGGAGAGTGTAACCAATATAAATGATGATGATGAAATTGCACATAAAAATTACATAAACACTACCTGCAATTTTTGTTCTCTCTTTTTTCTTTCTTTTTTACCTATCTTTCCATTATTTGGCAACATCCAACAACTTCTCTACATTTGCCTTCTCTAGGGGCAAGCACTTTGTATACAAATTTTTCTTTTCTTATAATCAGCTAAATACACAGTATATGACACCTATCTTTAACAGACAGACTTTGAAATTGTTATCCCTAAATAATGTGATTTACAACATGGTTTGGCAGAATTATTAATATATTGTTTAATGTTAGAAATTAAAAATATAAAAATTATTTTCCAAAAATATGCCTCCATATTACAGTTTAATAGGACTCTGGGCATATTAAACCCTGCTATGGGGATATATGGAAACTATTACAGTTTTTATTAATATTAAGACCTTATTTTTCTGCTAACTATTGATAATCTTAAAAATGTATGTTTGTATTCTAGCTTCCATTTATGGAGATATATGGAGTTATATTATAGAGGCATATATAGCATATTTGTATTCTATTAAATTATATTGAAGTATTTCACTAATTTTTTGTTTTTTTTATACTTTTTTCCTTCTTTCTCTTATGCGGTGAAATTATTAGGATTTGTTTTGTAGTATGGTCACTGATGTTGAATTGTAAAGCAGGAGGGCACCCTAGAAGCAGCCCTGGCTGTATATGCCGATAATTAGGAAATTGGTGAGATGGTGAAACTCTGGTAAGGAGGTGGAGGTACTCAGACACTACTGACCTGACCTGTTATTCCCGGCCTCCTGCCAATCTCCGCAGACAATCGTCCCATTTATCGGGTAGATTTCTGCTGTGACTGATAATTGTGTAAGTGTATGACCATATTAGTGCTCTGACAGTTGTCAACTACGTGTATTGGTAAGTTACGTACCGATTTCTAAGTGCGGCGCTAATGCGCACGTGTAGTAAATCATTTACGCTATGTACGTAGTGTTTCATTGTGTAGATTGCATACATGCAGTAATGAAATTCTATGTAGATAGTGAAATTATTTACTACGCGTGCACATTAGCGCCGCACGTAACTTACCAATACACTTTGTCTTTTAAAAGTTTTCTTTAAAACTGTCTGAATAGTTCAGTAAACAAGTAATAACCTATAATTATATGGCCAGCCATCAATGAGGATAGGGCACAGCATAAAGATTAATCAACAGTTAAATTGAAATTGGTGGATACTAAGCTAGAGTGCATTAACTACTACAGGGTGTAATGCTTATTGTCCTTATATCCAGTGTGTGTCCTTTCATATGATCCTGTAACTTTGCTTTAAAAACATTTCTTTTTTGAACACACACAAAAGCAACACAATACTTTATGTAAAAATTACACCAGTAATATACAATACAAGTCTGCTAGAAAGGTCAGACTCTTGTTCTGTTATTCATGGAACTGTATTGTTACTAACAGGTATTAATGTAAATAGTTTATTAATAATTGTTGAAAAAAATATAATATATTTAAAAAAATAAAATTGACAAGCAGTTGTACAGTACATTTTTGCACATTTTACCTGCTAAAATGTAATAAACACAGTGCCGTATTCACAGATCCGTTTTTTAAAAGTACGCAATTATACGCATGCACATAGGAAATCAACACCCAAGACACTCCCCTCTCATGGCCGTGAAATTGTAGACTTAAGCCTCCATAGAGCACATCTAACTTTACGTGTGTACATACATGTGTATATATGTATTCTATGTAACCATGCCCTCAAAGACTCATTTAAATGCTTCCCCTCACCCTCTTTCACGTAAATTTTCAGGTACATTTTTCAACCCCGGTCCTCCGTATGTATGTCACCAAGTGTGATTCACATGTCCGTGCCTTAAGCACTTAGGTGCATATATTCCACGTAACTTAAGTAAATAAAGTTACTACGCATGCGTAGTTAAAACTTACATAAAAATACGTACGCAACTCCACGTGAAAACGGATCTGTGAATACGGCCCATAAGAAACTTTTTGAACTGAAGGGCAAATGCTAGGTGATACATTATCAAAATTCTTTGGCCATAGACTGTTTAATAGCTAACAAAATACATGGGGCTCTATTTATAGAGTTCATTTTGGAGTGATAGGGGCAGTTTTCAATAGAAAACTGCCCTTATCGCTTCAAAATGTCCTTTCTCATATTTAAAAACCCTGCATCGCCAGTGGAAACTATCGTTTCCATGACGATGCAGGACTCCTTCTCCTGCCATCACGGGCCCGTTCATGTGAACGGGCTCCCCCTGTACCGCATATTTACACAGCGGTGAAGGGGTGGTGAAGCGGAGTTTCTAACTCCGCTCACCATGAAAATCTAACGCCAGCTCAGGCTGGCGTTAGTAGCTGTTCGCAGGGAGATCCCTGCGATGAACAGCTTAAGCCCGCCCCCCCCTGTCCCTGATTGGACCAGAGAGGGGGGAGTGACAGGAATCAAACTGATTCCTGA
>WWET01000307.1:630774-643861 GCA_011038615.1 Limnodynastes dumerilii
TGAAGGGGGCATAGAGGCCTGAAGGGGCATATGATGGGGCTCATATAAAGGGGGGGGGGGACAGGCCAAACTTCGCCTAGGGTGCCCAGGGACCTAGCACCGGCCCTGACAGACAGGGATCAGCCGGCTGTGTTTCACACAGCGTGCCTTTGTGTGATCCCTGTCTCTACTACTCCCTGCAATAGCCGCTGCTGCAGATCTATGTACTATGCTGCTTTGACAACTTTGAAGGTATACTTCAGAGATGTCAGAGCAGCATAGTACATATACTAGTAGAGAGCCCTGGCCACCCCTATTCTAATAGGATTATCAGTCCCAGAAGGATAGGTGTATGGTGCCAATAATGGGACACTTCCCTGGCAGGAAATCATCCCGTTTATCGGGACAATCCCTGCTGGGATCGATAATCAACCTTTACACCATCAAAACACATAGAAATCCACTTTCAACCCCAGGTTGTTATGGCATGGTTAAGCCCTTGTTAAAGTCATACTTGGCAACTTTTTATATTCCCTCCAAGAGATTCCAGAGGGGAGAGACAGCTGATGGTCTGCGCAGTGCTGATGCTGCTTATTGCATTATTACACTCCATCCATACTGTGCAAAGCTTTTATCCACAGCATTGCCATTCAGGTAGAGGGGAGCCATAATTCCATGATTTGCATTAAATTGCATCACCAACAGTGCTCTGAGCAGTCAGTGCTCAACTTATCTTGGATATCCCCCTCTCAGGACTGCCTAAAACTCCAGAGTCTCTCTGACATTCCCAGAAAAGCTGGCAGTCAGGGGTAAAGTTCTAACTCTACTATTTCTTATGTTATGTGGAGAAGGGCAGCGTTCTCTGTTTCTCAAACTAGGCGAGTAGTTCTGGCTGTGACATCATTGGCAAGTGCCACATTCTCAGTTCAACATCAATATGGAGGATCAGTGACAGCAGTTTTATAATTCTCTTCTTCCCTTTCATCACAGCATCCAGCACTCCATATGGGGGTGCCACTGGGCCATCTGTTAACTGCTGGCACCTTAGGCAACCACATATACTGTATCTACCATATACTAGTGCTGGCTCTGACCACAGCTGAAAAACAAGTCACTTTTGCTAGTTATCAACCAGACTATTGTTTAGTAAAACCTCTCAGCTCAGAAACTGAGATAGTCCAGACTTGCATTCATATAAATGGATCCACACCTGTAGTTAAATTATAAAGCTGTCCCAGGGCACACATTAGCAGCCTCTGGCTTTCGTAGGTTATGACATAATAAAACATACTACTGAAGTATTTAAAGCTACATTAAAACTATTTGCATTCTTAACTCTGTCCTTTCTCAAGCTGTATTTTGAAAAGATGTTCTATAAATGAATGCTCTCTACAATGTCACAGTTCAGGGCAAATCGTTTTTGTCAGATTTAGTTGCTTTCAATAATAAAAAGAAGCTCCTTCGAATGCAATGCTGAACTGCAGGGTATGCAAATTTAAAATGTGAACACAGAATGAGGGGATAATTTGCAGCTAGACTTTAAATTAGAGTTGAATCTGAATTAGAGTTAACATAAAGCTGTGTAATATTTGTGTGCAATAATCCAAAATGTATTCATTTTCACCCCTTGCAACATGGTTTGTCCAGCTGCATATTTTTTACTCCTAATATTATTACTTTTATTTCTGGATCAGTTCCTATGTCTGCATTTGTATTAGTTGTATTACATATATATACTTTAAATAATATGATACTGACATGGATTTGGTGCACACATATGATCCACTGAATGAAACACTACATAAATCTGTACAGAATTTGGTATACTCTACTAAATAAAATGGATGTTCACTACTGTTCAAATATAAGTCAGGTAAGAAGCAATCCATCTGTTCTCACCATATTCTCTGCTACTGTAACGAGTTATAATGCACCTTAATGAAAACGTGATGGGGGGCAGCTGTTTTATTAAATGAATATTCATTATAACGCACAGTGTGTTCTAACTTAAGTGGCTAAAGCAGAGTGCAGCTGATTAACTTTGCCTCTAAATATAATAGTTAACTACAAATTATCAAAAATACATAGTAAATTCATTCTCCATCCCCTCCCCTTTCCTAGTATGATATGATACACACTGTCAGGGGAAAAGAGGTGCATGCGCAAGTGCCACGTTGCAATGGTGGAATTCTGGTTATAGAGGATCAAGATCTGTCTTGGTAAATATTCCACAAAAAAGAGAAAGAGAAGCGCTTCATCATCAAAAATTTTCATTCAAATTTTAAGAACAATAGAACATTTAGACAAATATATTAACAGTAAGTCTGTTATGCATCGGTTGCAATCTCCGATTAGAACATTCGGCATACTTCACCCATTCACTTTCCCAATTAGCGATTTCCCTCCGCCGCTGCTACTATCACCAGACCAGGGAAAGGTTAGTAAACTATCTGTGCATGGTAGGGAGGGTTAGGGTAAGGCTGTAGGGGAGGGAGGGTTAGGGTCAGGCTGCGGGAGATGGTGGGTTAGGGTCAGGCTGCAAGTAAGGGAGGGTTAGGGTAAGAATTAGGGAAAGTAGTGGGGAACTATTTTTACTAAGTGGATCGATTGCAATGCCTCCTCTAGTTGCAAATTGGCTGGGAGGAATCTGAATTTTCGAAATTCAGATTTTCTAAGCCGGGACCCACACCCATTATGCATACGATATTATATGTATCAATCAGGGTCTGCAGCCACTGAATTTAACAATTAAAAACACTGCATACCAAGTACTAGAGATATAAAATGGGTGGATGCAAATTAAGTAAGGGCAGAAACATATTTATGTACAATCCAGATTTCCGCACCGTACTTATTTTATGTGGGGGCGGTGCGGAAATCTTAAGGTAGGGTCTATCTAGCATAAGGTTATAAAACAGTAAAGTTAGGGATATAAAAGGATGCAGAAATGGAGGCTTTACACATATACGAGGGGCAGAAATGGAAGTTGGATAAACATACAAAGGGCTGAAGTAGATAGCTGGGCACATATAAGGGGCAGCAATAGAAGCATGGCACACATTCATGGGGCAGAAATGGAGGCTGAACACACATGCAAAGGACTGAAGTAGATGGCTGGGAACATATAAGGGGCAGAAATGGAAGTAGGACATATACAAGGGGCAGTAATGGAGGTTTGACACATATACAAGGGGCAGAAATGGAGGATGAACACACATACAAAGGACTGAAGTAAATGGCTGGGAACATATAAGGGGCAGAAATGAAAGTAGGACACATACAAGGGTCAGTAATGGAGGTTTGACACATATACAAGGGGCAGAAATGAAAGCTGGACACACAAGGGGCTGAAGTGGATGGCTGGGCAAATATGTAAGGGGCTGAAGTGGATGGCTGGGCACATACAAGGGCTGAATGAATGGCTGGATGCATACAATTCTTTTTCGCAGCATCTGAAACAGTCTCTGCAGCTCAATGCTTATGACAAGTCAGCATATTTTTGCAGAGAGCCTCTCTGCAGTGCCTACATTTATGGACACAGACAATGCCTGGACCACCACTGCAATCTGGTATCCGTTACAGAGGTGCCGCTGTGCTGTACACAGCTTGAATGGATTTTGAGCTGGTGCTGGGAAACTGCCCATGCTATAGTGTCTACAGTAAACTCTTCTGGCTCTGATAACAATTATTTGGCTGTGTATCTGATGTATTATGACAAAAACTCACTTTTTAGACTCAGACAATAGAAAAAAGGATTTACCAAGACTTGCAGATTAAAAGGCTGTGTTTCATAAAGTGCACATGGGTATAGATATCTTAGCAAAGTTTATGCACATTTGGAAACCTTGGTATTTGAACAAACATTCTGCTTTTATTTTACATCTTTGACTCCCTAACATTTATTATTGAAGGGGATATCGAATGTTTATTATTTTATCACTATATGTAATAATTTGGTGTGTATACAAGTTGGATTGTTTCTTTTTTTTTCAGCGTCTGTTTGCAGAGTTTATTTTATTTTTTTGTCTTTTTATTTAGACAACAGTGAATTACATAAAATCCGAGAAGAATACAGATATGATGGTTAACAACAGTAAGGACCTACAGTGTTCTTGACAATATGAACATTGAATATCCAACATGGAGTATACAGCAGTTCATATAGGTAGAAAAGCTATAGAGCTAAAACTGTTACTAAACCATCATATTGGGGAATATCAATTAAAACTAAGCAAAACGTACTGTTGGATTTTATAATTGAGTTAAAAATACAAGAATAGGGAAATGAGTTGTAGGGAAGGAGGGGTAGGGAGGAGAGGGGAATGGGAATAAGACCCGTCAGACAGGAGCCACGGTCTCATCCGCCGGGGGGGGGGGGCGGGACTATAAACAGGCCTGAAAGGGGAGGGGGGGGGGGCTATAAACAGGCCTGAAAGGGGAGGTTTAAGATTCAGACCGAACCTGGGAGTGTGTGCGGTTGAAGTGAGAGAACCAGGGTTTCCACACCTTTTGGTAAGAGGGGACAGTGTTTTGCAACAAACTGGTTAGGAAATCCATAGAGGAAATGTACCATATCCTATTAGTGATTGCCAGCAGTGAAGGAGGACAGTGAAGGAGCTACCAGTTACCATATTTTTCCAATCGCTCGCAATTTGAAGTTTGTTTGCAGCACAAATGTGAGTAAGGAGCTTTCTTGGCGATTTGGAGAGATGCGTGGGTGGTTTACAAAGAAGAAACACCAAAGGGTTAAGTATGTTAGATGCTAGAGTACGGATTTCTGACCATAGATGTTTTATTTGGGGCAATCCCACCAAATGTGAAGGTTTGATCCTCTTAAACCACACAGTCTCAAACATAAATCTGAGGATTGGGGAAATAAATGGTTCACCTTTGATGGGGACAAATACCATCTAGTATAAACTTTAAAGGAATTTTCATGGATAGATGTGTTATTAGATACCTTTGCTGTGTTTTGCCGGATAGCCAACCATCCCTCCTCGCCAATGTGGACATCCAGGTCACATTCCCAAGCCAGCACAAAGGACTCCAATGGAGGGGACAGAGGGGAGAGAACAGTGGAGTATAGCATAGAGATTGCCCCTCTATTATCTGTATTATATAAGCAGCTACGCTCAAATACGATAGGTTTACGGACCCTGGGTGCCTTATTTTGTGAATGTAGGAAACTTTTAATTTGAGAGAATGTAAGCTCCAAAGTGGGCTGAAACCCACATTTTTCACAAAAATCTGAAAAGGTGCTCGGAGCAAAATCCCCAACTATGGGCCTGATTCACACTTAAGAGTGAGTTAGGTGCGTGCAGATGCGCACCTAACTCGCTCTACCATCTCCCGTCCTGCCAACCGTTTTTAGGTACCTTATGGCACTTACGAGTGCCATAGGGCTACCTTAAGTCTCTGTGCAATGTCCATTAATCTAAATGCCTCCCCCCTCCCACTTCTGCCTCAAAACTCCCCGAGGTGGCATTACGCCACCTCAAGGGACGTAAATCCCTGGGTAAAGACCGCACCTACGCTATCTACATGCCGATCGGCTACGCAGTAGGTCACTTCGGAGAGATACGCGCTTAAGAAGCCGCAGCTTCTTAATTGTGAATCAGGATCTATGTGAGTAAACCGTGTCAGCAATGCTCCCCTCCAAATTCGGGCGTAGGTAGGTAAACATCCCATTGGGAAATTGGGGTGTCTCCACAATGAGGTAAGAGGAGAGGTATAGGGGGCTAGTTTCAATTTACGATATAGAACATCCCATATGTCCAACTTCACCGTGGGGGTAGCATATACTGAGAGAAGACAAAAGTGTTTGGGAAGCCACATAAGAAAGCTAACTGGTTGTTCATCTGAGGTGTTCTATATCAACCCATTTCTTACGGCCTGATGTAGTGTGCCAAGACAGTATGTGACTCAAATGGGTAGCGTAGTAGTAATTGGCAAAAATTGGTAAGCCCACCCCCCCATTTATCCTAGATTAATGGAGGGAAGTTAGCATGGAATAGTTGGGAGTAATTTTTCGTACGATAGATCCCAAGATAGCAGATATCTTCATAGGGCGCCATAGGAATTTGAATCTGTGTTGAAGCGATAAAAGCATTGAGGGGGGGAAATGTGATGGAAGAGCCTCTGATATAGTGTCGTGTAGTGTTGTTTACTTTGTACCCAGACAGCTTGCCGTAGAGGGAGAGTTCTTTCAAGAGATTGGGGAAAGATATGGATGGGGCACTAAGGTTAAGTAGAATGTCATCTGCGAATAGTGATATTTTAAACTGGGAATCTTTAATGGGGATACCCTGAATATTAACGTTAGCTCTAATATGAGCAGCTAAACGTTTAATCAAAAGAGCATATAAAAAAGGGAAGAGGGGGCCGCCCTGATGGGTTCCATTGCTAAGGTTAAACCTGGGGGAGCAGAGGCCATTTGTTGAAACAACTGAGGAGGGGAAGGTTTAAAGGGCTCGAATTGCGCGGAGAAAGCCCCCAAAAAATCCAAAGGTTTCTAATGTACTAAACATAAAAGGCCAAGACAGTCTGTCACAGGCCTTCTCCGCGTCTAGTGCAAGAATGACTGAGGGAATTTTAAAACGATTGATATGGGAGATTACAGTAATAGACCGTCTGGTGTTGTCTAGAGCTTGCCTGGACAGGACAAAACCTACTTGGTCGGGGTCAATCAATAGATTTAGCACCGAACTGAGTCTGATTGCTAAGATCTTAGCAAAAAGCTTGAGATCAGAATTTAATAAAGAGATAGGCCTATAATTAGCACAAATTGTGTGGTCTTTGTGGGGCTTGGGAAACACAACTATAACCGAGCAGGTGGATTCTTTCTTGATGCTTAAATTATGCTTGCCGATTTTTGCAAATGAATATCAGGGAGATTACATCATCTAGATGGTTCAAGGCGGTGTGTTCCATGCCACCAAAGAGATACATCTCTAGGAGAGTTGGCAAGCATGGCTTAAATGTATGATTTTAGTTTATTTTGTGTAATATATAAATGTTTAGCTTTTTTTAAATAGGAAATTAGTATGTATTCATATAGCTGCCTTATATAAACAGACAAGGCTTCTATAATACAGAAAATAAACATACAATCTATGTATATAATAGTCATTCTGCTCCTCACTGTTATATGCATGCGCAGTAGCGTCCATACGTTGTGATGCTATTGCGCATGCCCAATGGTCAGGGGAAAAAAAAACAATCTTTTTTTTATGTGAGTTTACTTACCTGTAATAGCAGCAGTGGCAGGGAGCTCCCAGTATCAGAGGGACCTGTCGCTGCTGCTACATTCAGCACCTTACCTGGGAGCTGAAGAGACATGATGGGGGATATTGGGAGCTGGAGAGACATAATGGGGAATACTGGGGGGGTTGGAGGCACATGATGGGGGATACTGGGGAGTTGGAGATACATGAAGGGGGATAATGGTAGCTGGAGACACATATCGGGGGATACTGGGGGGCTGGAGAGACATGATGGGGGATACTGGGGTGCTGGAGAAATATGATGGGGATACTGGGAGCTGGAGACACATAATGGAGAATACTGGGGAGGCTGGAAACACATAATGGGGAATACTGGGGGCCTGGAGATATATGATGGGTGATACTGAGAGCTTGAGAGATATGATGGGAAATACTGGGGGGCTGGAGATACATCATGGGCGATACTGCAGGGCTAGAGAGACATGATGGGAAATACTGGGGGACACATGATGGAGGACACTATGAGCTGGAGAGACTTGATGGGAGATACTTGGAGGCTGGAGAGACATAATGAGGGATATAGGGAGCTGGAGAGACGTGATTGGAGTACTGGCAGGAGAGATGTGATGGGGAATACTGGGGGGGTTGGAGACACATGATGGGGATAATGGCAGCTGGAGACACATGATGGGAATACTGGGGGTTGGAGATACCTGATGGGGATATTGGGGGTTGGAGGCACAAGATGGGGGGGTACTGGCAGGCTGAAGAGACATGATAGGGGATATTGGGAGCTAAAAAGACTTTGTGGGAATACTGGGGGTTAAAGACATATAATGGGGGGTTGGAAATACAGGATGGGTGATAATGGCAACTAGATACACATGATGGGGGATACTGGGGGACTGGAGAGGCACGATGGGGAATATTGGGGGGTTGGAGACACTTGATGGGGACACTGGGAGGTTGGAGAGACATGATGGGGGACACTGGGAGCTGAAGACACACAATGGGGATTCTGGGAGCTGAAGAGACATTATGGGAAATACTGGGGGGGTTCGAAACACATGATGTGGGATAATGGCAGCTGCAGATCAATAATGTGGGATACTGAGAACTGGAGAGACATGATGGGGAATACGGGGGGTTGGAGACACGTGAAATTTAAGGGCTTTTGACTAGTAAGAAATAAACTGCATTTTCATTTAAGTCTGACAGACCAGTTATAGCCAGCAGTTGCCTGGATTCGTTTTCTGTCAATAAAAACACATTTAAAGCTATGACAAATGTTTATTGATAATCAGTGCAATCTATTGAATGCGTGACTATCTGTGCATGTCCTATATGTACATATTGTGAAGTATGTGTTAGTTTTGGAGCAGTATCCAACATGCTGCTGAAATGAAATGACATCTGTATCATCCACTGTTACAAATTGCTACTTAATTTAGAAGCGTTTACATATCTATCATGCATTTTTGTGAAGACAGTAATTGTTTACAGTGTTGTCATGTGAATCCTGCCTGATAAATAACTCCCAACAACTTTCCATGTAAAAATGTTCATGGCCTACATTCACCACATGCCAGTATTTAATTATCTCATTTTATCATCTTTATTGAGAATGTTTACATTGCATATCAAACAGGGCCGTAACTAGGGGTGTGTGATAGGGACGGCAGCCCATGGCGCTAAGCTTAAGGGGGCACCAGAAATTTAATATTTAGGGTTAGGTTGTTTTAAACTTCAGAGTCAGGGGGTGCCATTTTTCCTTTTTGCCCCTGGCACAAAAATTTCTAGTTATGTCTCCGACATCAAATACCTATAACAGTTCCCATACAGAGGGCATACAGTATATTGCAATATGCCACTTAAGATGTCCATACACTACACAGACAAATGCTCCCAGCTGGAGGTGACCTGATAAATGGATTGCTTTTCCCCTAGGGAAAGGTATGATATTGGTGCCATACACCTCTGCTGCTGGGACTGATAATCCTGCATGCTCCATTATTTGCATTGGCAACCTAGTTATCACAGTGCAAATGTGGTGAATGAAGGGGGAACAAAATGCCAGAATTCTTGTTGGCCAGCTTTAGGAACAAAGGAGCAGAACCAGACCCATGCACGCATGGGTCTGTAAGTACGACCACATAGCATGGAGGGCACGCCCCCTGCACTCCCCGCTCTCTGTAGGAAATCTGTGCACTTACGTGTCCAGATTCCTACCTTAAATTTTCTGACTAGGTCTGATGTAGTCGTAACGGGTCTTCCCCCACCCTGACCCCTAATTTACATGGCTATCTCCGCCTATATGGCAGAGATACGAGCATCGTAAATTTTTTGCCGGACCCTTTTTCGTACCGGCCGGCGTACGTAACCCTGCCGATGTGCAAGCGTAACAACTTTGTGCAAGTTAGATGTACGTTCTTCAGGATCTACCCCAAAGTGGGTAAAAATAAGATTAGAGGGGAACTGATATGTCAGTTATAAAATATACTCCTGTGCACATGTAGATAACTTATAAACAATTTAAATCTAGATTGTTCAGAGGACAACAGATACTTTATTAAGAATAAATTGCAAGTTAGCTGTGGAGTATGTGTTGACTCTTCTAAGAAGATGAATTTGGGGGCTGCATGAACTGTCTATCACCCCTGCTATCATTAAGTATCACAAAGTTCATGATTACCTTAGAACAACCCTGCTTTTAAATCTTACTAATCAACAAATGAATGGGCAATAGGTCAATGAGTGCAGATATGGCTAATCCTTTTCTTATAAATACACTTTGAGTCTCTCTGTGGCTTTTTGAGTCACATAGATACTATTTTAGGAAAAGTGTCTATTTATGCCGTGACAATAACATCTTCAGTATCTCAGGTTAATGAATAAACAGCAAATCCTTCATAGATTACTCATACTACTTTAGTACCAGACATTCCTGTAGGTGGAATTATTAGATGTTTTTTTCCAGGCAGGCATTTGGGAAATTTTTCAGATCAGTGATTATATAAATGTTAAAATAATGAACTTGCAGTTATCCAATCACTGTGGGTACAACAAATTAAAAGATTAAAGGAATGGAGGGTAAGATACCTTCTTTTGTTATGAGGTGTCCATTCATTTTTGTGTTACCACCTCTAATGATACGTGTTGCTTTAACTTCTCATGGCCCCCAAAAAATCCATGAAAATTAATATTATTCTGTTACACACCACTACAATACAATTCCATTTTAATCATTATTCTTCTTTTAAAGATGGTTTTCTGTATTTGTAGTTTTGATATTGTATTTATTATAAAAGTTGACATATTTTTCATCTTTTGATCATTTATTTAATCTGCCATTTAATCATTAAGTACAATTATCACCAGTATTTTAATAAGTAGATATTGGCATTTTGTCTTGGACATATATACTTTATTTTCACCATACAGTATCTTTGGAAGAAAAAACAATATATGAATATTACACAACAACCTTGGCTACATTGAAATACAAGACCTCAGTGCAGCATGTCTCTATCACCCCATATTTCCTTGTTTTTATGATACTCTGTTATTATTATTGTTATTATCAACACTTATTTATATAGCGCCACAAATCGTCTGCAGCGCTTACATTGAACATTAGACAAATATGACCAATACGTATCTTGCCTTATGGTTATTATGCCTAAAGCTGGCCACTCGCTAGAGTGATTATCGTGGATTGGGCCAAATATTGCTCTAGTATGTGGTAAAGATTTTTTTTTCTAACTAGCGATAAAACGCTCGGGCCCGTTTATCTCATTTTATGGAAATCTTTAATGAATATCTTTTATCGTCAGCAAAATCTTGCATTGTGTGGGCATTTTCAATAATCATTCAAGATTTCCAAGGAGAGAGAGCAGAGCGCTTCAGAACCCCACACGCTGACAGGCTGCAGCGCTCTGTCCTCTCTCCCTCTGTCTGGCTATACAGCGCTGAATAGCCAGACAGAGGGAGAGAGAGGACAGTGCTGCAGCCTGTCAGCGTGAATTTTTCATAGCCAACCAATAAGCTGGCTGCATGGGTCTCCTGTCAAGATTGACAGGAGACCCAGCCAATCAGAGAGAGACTGCAGCCAGACAATAGGCTGTCTCAAGTCAATCAGAGAGAGACTGCAGCCAGCCACAAGGCTGGCTGCAGGCTCTCCAGCACAGATTATCGCCCCCAGCCTCTTCCAGTGTATGGTGCCAATATTGGGACTTTTCCCCAGGGGAAAATCGTCCCGTTTATTGGCAGCCACACGCTGGGAGCGATAATCGCTCTAGTGCGTGGCCAGCTTTAGGCATAAAGTTACACTATATCACCTTCTGCTGATTACACTGTTTATTTCTTTGTTTCCTCTTATCTGTCTTATGTTTTACAATATCGCTTAAACAAAATACATATAGGAATGCAAAAACAAACATATTCGTTATTGCTTGGAACCAATTTATCTGTCATGCCCCAATGCTGCATATTTTTCTACGCTCCAGAAATGCCTTTTACAGCTGGCAGCATACAGCCCATTGTATTTGACACATATAGGAAACCTGTGAAATTGTTGAAACGGTAGTTAAGTTGACTATACACTAGTCTTGTTATCGGTCCCAGCAATAGTGACTGATAAAGAGGGCATTTCCCACTTGAGAAAGGTCCTGATATCAGTGCCATTCACCACTTCTACTGGGATCATTATCAAGGGAAGAGTTCTGACACCTCCTGTGGGGGTTTAATTCTGTCTGACACATAAATTACCTGTTAATATAGCAGTAATATAGTAATGAATTCTGTGCATGGCTTGCAGTTTACAGAACTTTCATTACTGTATTACTGCTGTACTTGCTAATAATAATGGACAGAAAGAGGTAACTCTGCCTAAAAAGTGGAGGTGTCAGGAAATTGCAGCTTGGGTCCGATATAGTTTATGCATACTATAGGATAAAGTTGTTGGACCTAAGTGTTTTATCGCCATTAGAAAAAAAAATAGTGGGCAAAAAAAAAAATATTGGGATGATTGGACGAATTATTGCTCTAATGTATGGCCATCTTTACAGTTATCTCACAAGCACTGGCACTATTTTTTAGACTAATAGTGTGTGAGGGGCAGGGGTGAAATGTTAATTAATCATTCTTTCAGACTTTCAAAACCATTGCCTCAAATTCTGTAGAGAACGTTGCATAATTGTCTGACTTGTTTTACATATTTAGTTTCAATTTAACTGGCCTGCAAAAAGTGAATTATCAGTATGTAGTGAACCTAATCAGACAAAACCTTAGAATTACATTTATTTATAACACCTTATCTGTCATTCCAACATAGTTCAGTTCTCATCAATGCCTCTTTAAGGAAAATGACTAAAAGGAAGTGTAAATTGCTGGTTTCTATATCTTCCTCAATGTATCTGTTTGCAGCTCAGGTGCCAAGAAGTGATTAATTGTGACTCTATTATTCTAACCCTTACAGTGCTAAGTTCACTGGCTGTAACTGAGATAATAACTCAGCTGGCAGTTATGTCATAGTGGACACAAATATGCCAAGCTTCCTGGTTTACGATGTTTAATATTATAATCTTTTGCTGCTCATTGAAGGGATTTGCATATGATTACAGTGCTTTCACATGCTGTATTTTTCTAGTTTATTAAAACACTAACATTTTGTTAACCTTATGTTTATATTTAGTATTAGCGTTTGGTTTGCTTATAACATTTAAATACCGGTCAGGCAGATATCCATGCATGGCATAATAAGTATCCTTATCTAGTGCCAATACGTTTACACCAGCCAATAACAAATTATTGCTGCACACAAATTATGCTGATTTTCTAAACAGTTTATTGTTTCTAAATTCTCAATCTATTGTGGTTTAAAAATA
>WWET01000307.1:652206-672908 GCA_011038615.1 Limnodynastes dumerilii
ATTGTATTCTTGCAGGGATATATCTTTGAATTGCTTACTGCACACAGATACTGACCAGCTTTACTATCATACTGTTATTTAGACTTGGGATAGGAAACATCATCTCTCAACTCTAATACTGTTTGCAACAGATGAAATATAACTCCCCTGCAATCAACATGGTTTAGCCCAGGAGTAACTTTCCTCACTTAGGCCCGTATCCAGACCACCGGACATGTTGCATATACGTCCGGTGTTTACCGAAATTTGATGCTGCGCATGTGTAGTCATTTTTTTACGCAATCTACATATCTTATCGTTACATAGATTGCGTATATGTGGTCTTAAAGACTGCATATACGCAATCTACTTAACGAAAAGATACGTAGATTACGTTAAAAAAATAACTACGCATGCGCAGTATCAAATTTCGGTAAACACCGGACATATATGCAATACGTCCGGTGGTCTGAATGAATACGGGCCTTAATCTCAAGCTCTTTCTTAAGTCTGGATCCAACCCAAAGTGCTAATTAATGTTAGGGCAATGTCAAGTACAACAATGACAAAAATATTATTCACACCACTTTTATTTCATTTAAGTTGCCTCTGAAAGTAGAGAGACATGAACACGGACATAGTTCTCAGCAGTTGGAACACAGTTCTGAACACACAAAACAGTTCCACCTCAGTGGAGATTGTTGGCAGTCTCTCTTTCACCTGTCATGTATCTAAAGTGTAATTACCGCTGTGTTGCCTCTTGGTAACATCTATGAATACTGACTCCTTTACATCAGTTAACACACACAATAGCAATGCCCTTTACATTACAACAATTACACATATTACACCATTACCATTACCACCCCAGGGGAGGAAGTAGACAAAGTCGGACCCTATAGCAAGGGCTCTGGCAGACATTGGATGAGCGGAGGCAACTGTCACTGTGCCTTCCCCCCATTGGCGCACGTGCATTAAGCTTGCTGGTCACCCTGAATGCCAAGCATGCACAAACATTCAGCTTAGTAATATCCTTTGCTGGCAGAAGGGGTTAGCAAGTTATTTATAAATAGTGTTTAACACTTTAAAGATAGCCAAACGATGTTAAGAGCAGTGGCGCACCCAGGCACATCCGCATTTAAAAAAAATATTACATTTTTAAAAATTACCCCCAATAAATTGTGAAAATTTGAAAAAGGGGTGTGGCTTCATGGGTTCCACGAAAGGGGCATGGCTTCATGGCCTTGTGGGGATGACTGACATAGAGGAAGATGGTAATGGCCTGTGCTGCAATAGGGAAGAAAGTGAGGGATGGTGAATGGGTCACAACAAATTCAACAGTGCTTATGCACTGACACAATCTCTGGTCCATTGTGTAATGTGCTCTGCTATTGCCATTAGATGTGTAACTTCAAAATAAAACTACTATTTTAAGTAGTTTATGTGTAAAAGAAGTCACTTATAAATCACCTAAAAAAAAAATAACAGGACTTGTTACAGCCAATAACCAATGCAATTCTTAAGGTATCATTTTTATTATTTCCAAATCTACATTATAAACTTCCTGCTTTCATAGAGAACATTAATGGATATCTTAGATATCAAGGCAGTCATACAGTACGACCATATTATCAGTATTGTCATTTCATGTATGTTTTTTTTTTAAAGTGCATCATATTACGTAGCTCTTTACAATGTTAAACAGTCCTTCACATCAATCTCTGCCACGTTACAGTCTAAGGTGTAGATCCAGAACTACGTTTGCCGTACGTTTATTCGCAGATCGTATTTTCGTGCGCGTAAATTCGTTACACTCCCCTCGGCACACCCCTTGCACGGACGTATTTTGTCAAGATACGCTTTCCAAACCCTACCTTAACTTTTTCCAATGTAACCGCAGTCATACGCACACGTACGTATGGGCTGAACGAATTTACACAGCTAAGCACGCCCATACTGTACACTTTAAATACAACCCCCCGCCTACTTCACGTATTTCACACGTAATTTGAAGTAACGTAAAATTGGCACGCCCACACGTAAGTATTTACGTGACACATACGTGAATGGCCCATACGTTCACAATTACGCTACATTAATGTGCGTATTTTCTATGGTGCGCATGCGCAGTGCATACAAAACAGCGATTTTACGTCTCTGCCACGCGCAAATTCGCTTCGAGGCGTAGTTCTGGATCAGGCCCTAATTCCCTAACATACACATAAGCTAGGGGTGATTTTAGTGTTATGTGGTGTATATTGTAGATCTGGGATTAGCATATGTGTGCCATGTCCAGACCCCTAATACATACCTCCCAACTGTCCTGATTCAGGTGGGACAGTCCTGATTCCGCTTGACTGTCCTGCTGTCCTGAATGCCTTCCAGTTTGTCCTGAGTGGTCTGCACTGGAGGCAGGTTTTTTTTTATTTTTTATTACTATTAAAATTTTTGCCCTGTGCGGTATGACAATAAGGATGGGATGGAGGCAGAGCTTGGGTGGTACAGGGGCGGAGCTTAGTTATCCCTATTTTGGGCTCCAAAATGTTGGGAGGTATGCTAATATACCCCCACATGTATTACACGCATTGAAAACCCTCCTTTCAAAATCCTGTGTTTGCCTTGAAGTGATCTGTATGTAGAGCAGTGTGTCCATGCTACACAATTTCCCTGGATATAACATCGTTTTGTAGGTAGATGGGAAAATTGTGCAAGCATGTACCCAGTATGAGACAGGTGACTAAAAATAGGTGAAATGAGCATTATATTCCTTGACTTATCCTTGTACTTTATTGTTGAAATTGGTGTTGAAAGATAGCTTTGTGTACTATACTAGCATTTTGACATAGAGATGATTTCTGTGAAGCTAAATTGAAGCTTGACACATGCAAGGGGCAGAAATGGAGGATGGACACATATGCAAGGGGCATTACTGGAAGCTGCACACACATAAAAGGGCAGAAATTGAGACAGGGCACATCTACAAGGGGACGGAAATGAATGGCTGGATGTGTATGTATCTTTTTGGGGGAGGTTGACAAAACATTTTCCTGCCCTGGGCTCGGCATGGCCAATTGCTCATACATACATACATACATACATACATACATAACATTGTACAATATACAATAACACTTACCTTTCTGTGTCCAGTGCTTTACTAAGTTTAGAAGTAGGAGCTGACGCAGGGGAAGGCCTCTTCAGCCCCCTGCAGCACATACCCCTGAACAGAACCTTATGTCCAGGCTGTAACACAGGCTACGCTGTTTCTTACCTGGGGAGATACATGCTGCAAAATATAGAAGGTTGACATTATTAAATAACACAAGAAGGTTACCACTGATGGATGAAAGGCAATTCTTTGTCATATCACTGTCATTAATTCTCTCTAGTACATGAAGAAATTACAACTGTAAGGCAGAAAACCACATTACAGCACATTTCTATGAAATAATAACTGAAGAGGAAAAACTAGAAGTGTGAAATAAAGACAGATATTTGCTAGAGGGCAAGAATGTGTAAGCTGTCCACTATGAGCGATGTGTTTATAAAAGCAACAAAAAACATTTCCTCCACATCCATCTCTCTCTATGCCCATTTGCATGGTAAACTCCAAACCCCTTCATTCATCACAGCTATAGGTTTTTAACACAGGGTTTCCTATGTTCTCCCTAATAGCATTTGCAGACCTACTAATGCATCATTAGCACTAACTAGAATACAAGCCAATACTACAGAAAGCTTGTCAGATGGTAGGGACGGAATTTGACTACATGAAAAATTGTATCACAGTCACTGTTTCTATAGTAACTCCATGTCCTAGCAGTGCTGGCTATTGATGCCCTTTTTATTTTATTTTCCAAAAACAACCAACAGCTTCTTATAACAAGACAGAACTACCCTCTATTAAACTATTTTATGTTGGTGGATGTCTCCTGTCTTAATGATTTGAAGATTATTATTCAGTTTAAAGCTACAGGCATGTAACCACATGTAATGTTTAGTTTTACTAGGAATCACTAATAATAATAACAATAATAATAATAATAATAATCATCATAAGGAAAATAATGTGTGTGGTCCATTGCGTGTTGGAGCATTTAACCATTTGCCTCAGACCAGTAAGTAGATAAAACATCTAGGGACAACTAATGAGCACACTATTGACTGCCCCATAATTCATCCTTATGAATGCTACAACAAATACAGGGCAGCCAACTGAATGCAATGCAATACAGAAACTAGCTAACATGCACAAATCATGCCATCTCTAATCACATCCTGTCACCATCATCCACATCTTGCCCAAAGCCTACTACTATTTCCTGTAAAGATGTTCCATGCATCTTTGCAGCATGGCAGAGGCTGTACCCTCCTCTTCCCCAAAACCGGCCACAAAATCAGTTGAACAGTTAAAGTCAAATAAAAAAAAACAATGAAGAACTTCCAACGGCCAAGTAAGCCTTGGGCCTGTATCCATGTATCTCCACAATAGGTCCCTATGAGCATTTTTGCCAGCTGCTTCATATACCCTGGCGGTGAGCATGTAACTGTGTTGTGACCTCATGGTAGATGCTACAGCCACAAGACCCTGGCTGTCACTCTCTGCCATCCCTTCTCACTTCACCCCCAAATAATGCATGGCGACCATGGAGATGGAGGGCGTTTACCTGAGACTGAATTTGGAGAAGTGTGTTTCATACATATAAAGCAGTTATTGTCATTTTCCCTTTTCCTGGGGTTGAAGGTTCTGCAACTTTCTTCATATGATTAAACGCTAGCTCTAATTAGCATGAAAACAGGCAAATGTAAGGGCCAGCATTTGGCAGTCTGTGCTTGTGCAGCTGGGATGGAACTACACAATCCGGCTTACACTAACAGCTATAAGCTGATATTCACAATACAGGTTGGCTAAGCCTGATCTAGAAAATATAAAGGAAGAATTGGATTGTACAAGTGGAATTGTAGTATACTACACTTTAATTGAAATGTTGCTGGACGTATTGTGTGCACTGAAGAGCTTGCAATAGATATAGGTAGAACTGAAGTTTATACATCATAAGTGGAACTGGAGTGTACACCTGAGGAATTGAAGAGACTACAGCCTTTCCGAACAATGCTTTTCATGAGTATTAGTACAATACTCTTAAAGATGAGTCTTACAGTGTTTAAAGTGCTTTATTCTTCATTATTTCATCAATTGCAGAGTGTAAACAGGTGCTGCGCACAGTGAGTTTCATTATTGGTTATTTGTTCTTCCGAAGAATGCTGAAAATATAATAAAATGTTTTACAGCAGATGTTACAACACAGAAACATATTTTGAAGTATGACTAAGCTTAGAGTAGATTAAAGGGAAATTAATTTGGATTATCAGAGCAGACTTCCCCAGTACAACCAGCTATTGATAGTTGAATTAAGGGATAGAAGAATTTATTGAAATATATTAAAGTTGAAAGTACCATAATAATATATATGGTATAAAAATGTAGGGCCGGATCTAGAAGTAAGAAAGTCAGGGGACTTATGCGAGTCTCTTGTGTAAATTCCCTGACCAGTAACACTGGCGAATGCGCTCAGCACATGTTACGCTAATGTTACTTCTAATGTACAGAACTTAGTTCCATACAGTAGAAGATCCGTGGAAAGGGCCGGCCCTTTACTTCCACATGCCTAATCCCTGCCATACGGGTGGGGGTAAGCATGCTAATGAAGAGCCGGGAATGGCGAACAATAGCGCCGCAAGGATCCGCATGGAGAAGTTGAGGTAGGGTTCTGGACACGTAAGTGTCACAAGCACAAGAGAGGGGAGTGACAGGGGAGCCCATAATGCTTTATTTCTCTAAGTATATTTTACTACCTGGATTCAAATTGCAAATATTACAAGGTGTTTGTTGCTTTAAAATTTACTAGAAATGTTATAAAAGTTATTTTTATAGATTCCAGCAAACTGATAAGTAAAGATAAAGAATGGGTGGCACCCAGCGCTGAAGATGAGTAAATGTATATAGGGCCTATGAGAAAAGTTTAAAACGGTCTGCTGCCAATGAGGGTAGGTGGTGGGAAGAATGTTCTGCTGTCTTCCAAAGTGTCTAGAAATAATAGATGATGGACCCGTGGTGCGCCAGATAAATGAACTATACTGGGTAGTGTTAGGGGAGATAGGAAGGATGTAAGGATCTAGGGCAAAAATGTATATATGTTTATTTAGGGACAAATTATACCAATAAACAAAACTCATACAAATAGTAAATAATGAGAATCTGATTGTAGGAAGTATCAGTCATACAAACAGGCATAAAGTAAATGATATAAGGTAGGATATGTCCGTAATACGTGCAGAGATGCAGTGGTGTTTCTTATTGTCCAAACATGTAAATATAGGAACAGTGATATGTAATCCACAACACTGTAACAAAATCGGGGCAAAGGGGGGAGTACAGCTTGGTAAGTATCGGTACTGAGAATACTTACCGAGCTGTACTCCCCCCTTTTTCCCTGATTTTGTTACAGTGTGGCGGATTACCTACCAGTAAACATATACATTTTTACCCAAGATCCTTACATCCTTCCTATCTCCCCTAACACTACCCAGTATAGTTCATTTATCTGGCGCACCACGGGTCCATCATCCATGATAAGTAAAGCTGGCCATACACTAGAGCGATTATTGGCCTGATCCTACAATTATCGTGGATTGGGCCAAAAATCGCTCTAGTTAGTTAGGTAGTTTGTGGTTCAGATGGATTTGTAAAAACTCAGGTTATTGTCCCAGACAGGCTTTGGGACGATAATCTGATTGAAGGGAATTCCCGCTTGATTATCGTCCCAAGGGGACGATATCTTGTAGTGTGTGGGCAAGTCCAATTATCAGACATTGTACCTCCACCTCCTGGCTATAGTTTCCGTGTCTGTATGACTTAGTCAGACAGACTGGGAAACTGCAGCCAGGAGGTGGAGGTGTCACACACTATTGCGAGCTAACTGCAGAACACCTCACACTGACAACTGTCAGTATGAGAGGTTCTGCACAGAGAGGACACAGCGCTGCAGAACCTCTCAGTCTGTAAAATTTCATTCAGAAATGTTTTGATCAGTCAGCCAATAGGCTGGCTGCATGGGACTCCTGTCAAGAGTCCCAACCATTCAGAGTAAGACTGCAGCTGGACAATAGGCTAGCTGCATTATCTCATTCAGAGATTATCACTCCTAGCCTCTGCTTTGTGTGGTGCCGATATCGGGACCTTTTCCTAGGGGAAAATCACATGCTGAGAGCGATAATCACTAATGTATGGTCAGCTTGAGAGCTAACATCTGGCTGTGGAGTCTACGTACGTATTTTGAAGTGTCGTGCTTGTCAGGATTGTCAGCCATTGTGATGATCCTGCAGACTGGGAACACTTACTTGTCCTGTAATCTGTGGCCATCTTCTGCAGTGTTGTCTGCTTGGTCATTGCAGCATTAAACTACAAATGAGAGAAGCCAGAAGCTGAAGATCACCTTGCATCACAAGGATGGTTAAATGGTGATCCTCTGAAAATAAACCTCAAAAAAATAAGCTTGGTACTAGTTATGTTAAGGCACTTCATCAGTTAATCACATTTGTGGACACACTCTGCCACTGTAATAAATGTAATATATCTCTTGCTTCTATAGCTCAGAAGTAAGATTAGCCTAAGCATTTTTTTATGAAAAACAATTAGAAGTTGCATTTAATGAACAGGTGCTTTTAAATTAATCTCAACAGATTTGTATGTGTTCATCCAAACCTAGACACCGATCAGGCTAGCAGAGAAGTTTCCAAGGAGTGGAGGTTAGACATTCACCTTGGAATGTAATTGTTTCTTATGTAAATCTGGTGAAAACAGTAAAGATGGGAGATCACTGTGAGAAGAATGAGGTGTTTCTGTTTCTTTTTCTTTAATGTCTGTACTCAGCATATTAATATGCATTAAATAATCATGCTTGAATCAGAGTTGATTTACATTAGTAAAATAAGAAAAGATATTAAAATGGTAATTCTGTTTCTAGTCATGTCCATGTTTACTGACATAGGATTAGTGTCAGATTTATGTCTGTGCTGAATTTATAGCTTCCCACTGGATCCAGCTTTTCATGCAGGTGAGGGGTGGCCTTTGTGAATGCGCACATGCAGAATGCAGTCATTTTTTAAATCTTTGCATTGAAAAAATGAGCATTTTCCAGGCCATAGATGTGTGAAATCCTTCAAAAAATCCCTGTGATAGCATTGCAGACAATTACTCATAGTTGCCAACTCTCCCTGAATATCAGGGAGACTCCCTGAAGATTGGGTGATCTCCCTGACTCCCTGAAGTGTTTGGTAATTTCCCTGATTCTAATCCATTCATCCAGGTCTATGGAGATGATCAATTTCATGGAGGCCAAGATGTAATGAAAGAATCTTGTTAATCAGCTGCAGCGTCACTTTTAGCTTTTCTATAAAGATAGTAATGAAAGTATTCACTGACAATTTAATAATCAATAAATACTGACATTTTTATTGTAAAATTCATTTTTTCTGGCAGTACTAGATACACCTATGGGTGGAGCTATTCACAGGACACACCTCTTTGGCACTACAGGACACACCCATTTGCTGCAGCACCTTGATAGTGCTCTCACAATCTCCCTGATATTCATTTGCAAAAGTAGGCAACCATGCAATTACTGTGTGTGCATTAAGACTTTACTAAGGGCCAGATTTACTAATCTTAGGGCACCTTTCCTGCCACCATATTATTAAATCCTGAACGCCGGCGTAGCACAGAGGGCGGCTTCACAGCCCAGCTCTCCCCTGCAGTGTTGTTTGAGCTCCTCTGTGCTCCCCTTTCCCCTAGACAGCTGTCCGTGATAGCAGTATCACAACATGTGATAACATAGTCAGAATCATACACACGAAGGTCTGGCAGTCTGCACGGAAGAGGGGAGTGAACTCCTCTGTCACTCACCTCTTTCATGTGGTTATCACAGCACTTAAGCTTCCAAAACTGTACCTCATGTGTCGTGAGCGGATCAGCAGTCCTATTGACCGCTGACCCACACGGAACACTAAACCGCAGCTCCTGCTGTATAATTTGCATGTTCCATTCACCCCGCCCACCTTATGGTGTTTAGGCGAACAAAGGGGATGGATGCGGATGAGTTGCATGGATGCGTAATATCCGGCGTTACCAGATAATCACCTAACTTTCGCAATCAGCGTGCAGAAATTGGGTGACTTAATTAAGTCTCAATCTGGCCCATTGTTCTATCACTATCAGGAACTCACAAGCGTAGGTAAATATGTAGCCCTGGGCCAGTTCTAGAACTAATAACCACAGGCTGCTTGCGTATGTTAGATGCGTACGTTTCCTGTCAGCATGTACTGCGCATGCACAGTACATGTAATACTGCATTGCAACGCAGCCAACTGATGCTGCGTTCTGTGTGGAATTCTACGTCCGCAAGCATGGCGTTCCCACTCACCATGTGTACGATATATGCATGGCGGGTGGACAGAGCCATTTTAATCATACCGTAACGACTTGGCTAAGAAACACTTCAGGTAGTGTCCAGGGAATGTAAATCCTTTCTACACTAAGAAGTGCAGGGGGAGTTCTGGAACAGGTCCCATGCCTCCAGGATCATGTACAGTAATCCAAATTGTTCTTATTGTAAGACTAAAGGAGACACCCACAATAGAGTCTACAATTCCTATATCCATGTAGGAAAGAGAAGTATTCCCTCACAGCAACCGTCACCATGTTGTTCTGATGGGAAACATTTACATATGTACACAGGGCCATATATACAGGCCAATGGGGGTGCAGTAAAACATTTCATTTCTATTGCTCAGTATGTACATGATGATGCTGTTAGTTTTTTATAATTACTTGCATATTTGGTGCAGTGCTCTTTTAAGAAATTGCTGTATATAAGTTACACTGAAGTTTCTTTCAAAATTGTACACAGCAATAATAAGTAGCATTAGCCAAACAAAATGTATTCATATGTTCCAAGATTTAGCTTGCCCGTAACTGCTAGAAAAATGGACATCTGGTCTATCAAATCACAGACATTCTGCTTTAATTCACGTCTGTTGTTTTTGTATATAATATTTTGTCTGCATATCTCCAAAAAATGGTTGTTCTGCAAACAGCTGATGTATATGAGACTGTTATAAGAAATTTACAGATATCATTTCTGTATCACTCAGCAGAGCATCTCACACTACAGGACTGAAACCTCTTATGCTTTACAATAAACCTTGATCATGTCTTAAGAAGAGTTTTTTTTATATCAAATGTGTATTAAAAACACTATTTGACTTTTTTTATTGTTTTCTTATATATTATCTGTGTCAATCAGTCTAAAATTGTTTTTATAGTGTTTATGAACATCTGATTACTTTTTTCACATTTTTTTTTATAAATGTGCTTTTTTAAGATTTTTATTTAGTTAATTTAGTTTATTTATTTTTAAGTTTTATTTAGTTTTTAGTCAAAGGCCCATTAAAATGATGGGAAAAAATACTCCCCATTCATGTCTCACCAGTTTCCCAGTATTTCCAATTGCTTTCTCTCCAGCCTCCCAGTGGACCAGAGATTCAGAGATTGAAATTAAGAAAGGAGAGTTACTCCTGGGCAAAACCATGTTGATTGCAGGGGAGTCATATTTCATCTGTTGCAAACAGTATTAGAGTTGAGAGGTGGCATTTCCTATCCCAAGTCTATCTGTGTGCAGTAAGCTATTCAGAGATATAATCCCAGTATGCAAAGAGTACAATTAACTTGACTCACCCTCAAATCAACATTGTTTTGTCCAGGAGTAATACCCCATCTAGTCCGGTATTCGTAATTCATGTTTTTTTCAGCCTATAAGTATACTCTATCACATGTCTCCAGTGTTACATGCCGCCAGTCACTTAGCCTCTACGGTCCTCCTGTTCGCGGCTCTCACCCACCGCATGCCTCTCCTCGTGCCCCGCTCCGTCGGACATGCCAGTCACGGCATGTAAACATTGCCCACGTGGGAGCGCCGCTGTAGTGTCTGCCGGGCGCACGCTCCCTGCTTTCCTTTTGTTTGTTGCACACTTCCCACGCTAGGAGGATGTCCCAGGGGAGGCTGGTCTGCTGCTAGCCTATCAGAGGCTAGCAGCCTCTATTTCAGTTCGGCATTGCCGCAGGGCTAGTGCCGGTTATAGAATCTGTCTCAGTATCTGTGCCTGCCCTGATCTCTCTCTCGCTTGCCTTAGTGCTTTTTCTTGCGATCACGAGTGCCCCATTTTGGTCCTGCCTTGCTCCTTGCCTGCCTTCTCTCAATGTCTCATTACCCCACTCTCCCACGTTAGTGTTTACTCCTCTCTGTAGTTCCCTGCCTATCCTGAGTGCTTGCCCTTGTTGACCCCTTGGAGTTCTCGCTGGTGAGTGTATATGTGTGTGCCCTGGTTTGTCCGTTTGTCTTGTCAGTCCCATTAACCCCTTCTCGTCCATGGCCTCTGTTCGTTCCTCGTTGTTCGTCACTGGTCAGTCTCTTCTGACCCAGTCTATTTCCCGCTACTTACTCCATCTTGCTCCTGGCTTTCCAGCTTCCTGCTTTAATGCATCCTTCCTCTCCCGGGCATTGCTCCAGGGGCCGTGACCTGCGGGTTTTCTTGTAGCCCAGACTATCCCCACCATTAGGGGCTCTAGTGAAGACCAGATTCCCGTTAGACTCTGCGTCCTGGTCGCCACGTCCATCTTGTTCAAAACATGCTCTGCCACAGCTAGTCATCAGGAAATCCAGAAATACCAATTCCTGCTCACGACTGTCCCCCGGTACCGTAACATCCAGCCTCCCAGTATTCCCCATTCATATGTCTCCAGCTCCCACTATTTCCCATCATGTCTTTACAGTCTCCTCAGTATTCCAGTTAATGTGTCTCAAGCTCCAAGTATTCCTCAGCAAGTGTTTCCAGCCTCCCCATTATTCCCCACCGTGTGTCTTCAGCCTTCCCAGTATTCCTCAGCATGTGTCTCCAGCTCCCTATTAACCTTTTCCCTTCCTTCAGCTTGTCCTCCGTGGCGCTGTGTGGGATGCTGATGTGACCTAAGGTTTGTCAGGCCCCACGCCCATGTGACGTCACCAATGGCGCCAACTAGGGGGTGGGGCCTCGCAGCTGGGTGCCGGGACCCACATTTGATGATGACGGCCCTGCAGATGATTATATGGACTGTTTGTGGGATAGCAGAGGAATCTGTCCAGTGTATGTATAACAGCATAAATGTACAATATCTTAAATCATGCAAACTAAAAAATACCAAGCAGTAAGGATTCACGGGGTAGAGATCTTACTGAATTTTTTTTGGGGGGGTCACTAAAGTAATAGATCAAGGAGAAGTTGTAGACAAAACATTTCTTGACTTCTATAAGGCATTTAACACTGTGCCACTTCGCAGACTGTTAAAGAAGTTGGAAAATTTGAGATTGGATTTAAAAATATTTGCCTGGATACAATATTGCTTGCAGGATGGACAACAGAGAGTTGTGGTTAATGAAATTCCTTCTGCAGATGGAGAGATTTCCAAATGAGTTCTCCTGACATCCGAGGATACTAAAAGAGTTTAGAGAGGTGCTGACAAAACCATTAACTGAATTATTCAATCAATCACTAATAACTGGGGCGATTCCAGAGAACTGGAAAATAGCAAATGTCATCCCTTTGCAAAAAGTGGAAGTGGGGAAGAAGCATCAAACAGTGAGTCTAACATCAGTAGCAGGGAAATTGATGGAAGCAGTATCTTAAACCCAGTAACTTACAGGATCCCAAGCAGCATGAATTTACTGGGGGAAGATCATGTCAAACAAATCTTATTGAATTTTTTGACTGGGTCAGTAAAGTATTAGATAAAGTGGGAGCTGCAGACATAGCTTATCTAGATTTTAGTAAGGCTTTTGACACTGTGCCACATTGCAGACTGTTAAATAAGCTGGAAACTATGGCATTGGATTTAAAAATAGTTGCGTGGATACAATCTTGGTTACCCCTTCTGGGGGATGGTAAGGTAACCAGTGGAGTACCTCAGGGTTGTGTACTTGTACCAGTGCTATTTCATAACTTTATAGGTGATATTGTCTGTGGTATCAAGGGGAAAATATGCCTTTTTGCAGATGACACCAAGATATGTAACTTGGTAGACACACCAGGAGGAGTACACAAAATGTTGATCTAGGTAGACTGGAGGAATGGTCAAGAGTGTGACAACTGCAGTTTAATGCCAGAAAGTGCAAAATCATGCACTTGGGGCACAAAAACCCAAAAGCTCAATATATAGTTAATGGCACAACATAGAAACTACTGTGGAGGAAAGGGATATAGGAGTCATTATTTCATGTGACTTAGAGGTAGACAAGCAATATAACAAAGCAATGACAAAGGCAAGTAAGATGCTTGGATACAGAAAGAGAAAGAGAGAGGTAGTGATGCTCCTTTATAGATCGTTGGTGCGACCTCATCTAGAATACTGTGTTCAGTTCTGGAGGCTATATCTCCAGAAAGACATAAATACAGACTGTGCAAAGAAGATCTACTAAAATGGTCTATGGCCTGTGTCACAAAACATACCAAGAAAGGCTAGAGGAACTAAACATGTATAGCTTGGAGCAGAGAAGGGAAAGGGGGGGATATGATAGCAGCTTTAAAATATATCAAGGATTGTGAATGGCTAGATAAGTGGAATAGCCTCCCATATGACATGGTTAAGGCTAACATAGTAGAACAGTTAAAACATGCATGGGATAAATATAAGAATATCCTAAATCTTAAACTAAATGAAGGGTCAATAGGGTCTAGAGTCAGTATAGTTTTAAATAAACAACTGGGCAGACTGGATGGGCCATGTGGCTCTTATCTGCCGTCACTTTCTATGTTTCTATGTTTCCCATGGCATTGGAAATTTATGCCTTTTTGAAGATGACAAAGGATATGTAACAGGGTAAGCTATAGGATTTATGATCTAGGTAGACAATAAGTATGGTTGAGTGTGGTAACTACAGTTCAATGGCAAAAAATGCAAAATCATGCACTTGCCGCGCAAAAACCCTAAAGAACAAATATATAATGAATGGCGATACATTAAAGACTACTGAGAAGAGAGGGATCTATAAGTCACTATATCATGTGACTTAAAGGTAACCAATCAATATAACAAAGCAATGAGAAAGGCAAGTCAGATGCTTAAATCATACTGACCCTATGCCCTATTTGACCCTAAATTTAGTTTAAGATTTAGGATATCCTTATATTTATGCTCATGTATTGGCAGCAATAAGGCATAAAGTAACTTTTCAATTAGTGAAGTAATAAGAAACTTGTAATCTCTTTTGTTTTAGGATTTCTTTTTAAGATTTTGTCTTTGTAAAAACTACATTTTATATTGTAAATTAAAGGTAATATATGTAACACCCACATCAACATATGTCTTTCATGCCTGCATGCAAAAAGCTATTAATGTGATTGTCAATTAGGAATCAGCCTTATAAAATTCAGTTACCTTTGAGTACTTATGGCTTAATGCACTTTCCATACACTGTTCTGATTGAGGCTGGAGCTTTAATCTGGGGAAAGGTATTTTAACATATTCCCTCACAAAAGCTGCTGGTTATAGCAATGCCAAGACACAGCAACATTTCTTAATGCAAGGGACACTGAAATTGCCTCAGTGAGACTTCTGCTTTTACTGAGAGAGAGGGAAAAAAATTGCTAATAGCGTCCTTTTAACTAGGCACTCAAAGCTGCAGCTCTAGTTGTGCAGGTAAAACCGGGAAGAGAGCTAAAAGTGGCCTAAAAGCATCTATAGTCGTGCTGTTTGCCCTCCCTGCGTGAGGCTTTTCATAGTGCTTTATGCATCCGCCAGCGAAGGTTACTCCTTGGAAAACAAACTGGAGTGTGGATCTAGTGTTCTAGCTGAGTGTTAATAGCTGAAGTGCTTTCACCCTGACTTCCCTTTCTTGGCTTTCAATCTCATCTGAGGCTATAGTGTAGCATCATTTTCTCATATAAGGGAACTATGCTAACAACTGAACAATAAGCTTACAGACATATCTATTTTTCATTTTCATAGTCATCTTTCAGTGTTATTATTCAGAAAACACATCAAGCTCTAGCAGTTAATTGGTACATTTGTCACTGAACTGTTGTCTCTCACTACTATACCAAAATGGATCAATTCATTTGTAATCTAAACATTAATGTGAAAACATGGAAACAGTGTGATGACACAGACTTGTGCAGCATTTTCTCTCCAATTGAGTATATAATAGGGTTGTGCTTATGAGGCAAAGTTTTGGATATCAAGTAATTACTTTAGAATTGTGTACTTTTATTATACAATTTTTTATAGAGCCAAATATATATCTCAGACAATAAGCTAGTGATTTCATTCTCTGTAGTCTCAAGCTCGGCAATCTTTGTATTTAATGATACTGTGACTGTTTATAAGTGACATTACATTTGCACCTATAACTTGCAATTATGCCAGCAACAAACAAATGTCTTGTCTGTACTGTGCTAAATAATGTAAGTACTTTTTGGGGAATAGTCATCCTAGCCAGGGATGGATTTAGGGGTTAGACTGCATCTAGGTATAATATTAATGTCATCCCACTTTCTTCTTCTTGCGGTTGAAGTCCTGTCAATGGAAGTCTGTCAGAAAGTAGTTTGCAAACCCAAAGAGTTTAGGTCCCTCCCCTGTGAACCATAATGTCTGCCGCCACAAGTGGAGACTCTAAGCATGGGATTTAAGTGCCTAAAGGAAAACCTGGCTCTGGTCCCTTGTGTTGTAATGCTGTGTATTTCTTCATGCAGTTAAATGGCAAAGACTCTCTAATATGCTTATTTCGTGGTTTTACCTTTGTATTTGTAGGTGCCATCTCAAGGCCCAGGTGATGCCCACAATGAATGGATTGAATGCCACTATGCTTCATTACCGAGGTAAGTCCTAATAATTCACTGTCTGTCTGTGCTATTTCAATCATACCTACCACTTAATACTTTGCATAACAGATGATCTGCAATCCCTGCAAGGTATATAACAACTGTATTCAAAGGGAGCCATTAGAAAGGACCAGATCTAGACCTTCACTGCAGGGCTTCAACCTCAGTGACTTCTGGAGGTCTGATGCCATATCCCGCTGCATGCTAACTACTGCACAGACAAGAGGAGGCCACCCCCCATAATTTGGATTGTACGATGTGGCTCTATGTTACAAGTTAATATACAGAAATACTTATCATTGTTATTGGAATAAGCACTGGAACTGGTTCTGTTTCATTATTCTGATGTTAAAGCTTTGCCTCCTTGACAGTGATGCTGAATTCTCAGCTCCAGTATATTAACATAGCTCTTATGCCATCTGCCAGCCTCAGTGTATTCAGTTATCTGTAAAAATACTTGTTAAATAGCAATAAATGAGTGTAAGGAAAAGTAAATACTATATTGATAATACTCATGTGACAGAAGTAATGTCCACCCTGAAATAAATGATGAAATAAGTACTTAGGGCTGTTTTCAGAGATCCGTTTTTGAGGGAAGTTTCATGTGTATTTTTAGGATCGGATCAGCTGCGCATGCGTGGTAACTTGTACGCAGTTTATGTTCACTATATGCACGGAGGTGCCTAACGGAGGTGCATGTGAATCGGATTTGAGGACATATGCACGGAAATCAGATGTACAGAAAAATTAACATAAAAGTGGGTGGAGGGGGCATTTAAATTAACGCATGGAGGTGTGGTTATCAAGAATCGCACGGACGGAGCACATATACGCACGTAAGTACACACGGAAAGAACAGAGTGTTCTATGGACTCATAAGTCACCAGCCGCATGTCTGGGAGAGGGGAGTGTCGGGGTTGTTGGTGGGTGTTTCCTTTCTCTGGTTGTGCGTATAATTGCGTACCTTTAAAAAACGGATCTCTGAATACGCCCCTTAATGATGAGAAACGCTCTAAATATCTACCACAGTAAGTAAAGACAGTTGGGGCAAAGATAGTCATTGAAACTTTCTAATTAATTCCATGGAAATCATTGAGTGATGTGTGAAACATCCTACTTGCTTTTTAGCATGAGCTATTAATCCAGTGACTATTGTTTGGATTTCTATGTTATTTGCTTCATGGTCATAAATTCATACAATCGCACACTTACTTACTCTACTGTTACGTACGTATTTTGTACAGGCAATAAACTAATTTTATAAGCTATAACAGTAATTGAAATATTACAGTTTGACTTTACCACACTTTGCACTTGTGTATATTGTAACTTTCAGAGCACTTGGGGATCTATTTGCCTTCTAATTCTTTCTCCATCAAAGCAGCCAAAATATAAAGTTAAATAGGAGCACTGGGTGGAAGAGACTTTTTGGATTACCACAATAGCCTATTTTTTAACTAGCATATAATATAAAACCATAATATATTTTAATACTTCAGACTGTTCATCTATTAAGCATGTTCTCAGAATCAAATATACATTTTCTTTTATAGAAGTTTTGCTTTGTATAGTTTCTCATGCTTTTCTATGAAATGTTAAAGTCAGATGATGCTATGATTATTTTTAGCGTAAATAACCAGATTTTGTTTAGATTTGGGCTGTGATATTGCTGTTTCTGAAACGTTTAATCCTAGCAATACATGATTGCTTTTATTAGTATTTGAGTATAAAAAATTTGGCTTTAATACAAACCCTCAGCCTATTATCTTAAAAAGAAATGTGTGATGAAGAAGGGGTGGTGAAAGGCCTCAGTGAAAGAGACAACAGATTGTGTGGGTCAGGGGGATTCTGTAGGTGTTAGTGTTAGTGAATTAACTGTTTAATTAAATTTTTTTTTATCTAGGCCACTGTGGCTACTTGGTAGAGCTATTTTCTTGTAATTGCTATGGTTTTTATTTCTATAATATACAATTTTTGCAGCTGAGCAGATTGTGAACAATAAAGTTTGAAGAAGATGTGCTTCCCTTTGGTACAAAGATAAAATTGTTACAACCATATTAACCCAGTTTATGGATGGGAATTAAAAAAAATCTCATCTACTGCAGCATATATTTATAATTGAAATAACCTAATCACCCCTTTACTGGATTTTTATGTTACATGAAATAAAATAGAAATTTGAATACTTAATATTTTGTAAAAACTGTTTAAAACTTCTGCAGAATGTGTATTAAAGTGCAATCTATATGACAATGTTCTGCATGTCACGAGACAGTAAATGTGCTTCTAATTATTCAGAGATTCAGCAAATCATTTCAATAAATATGAGTGGGATGAAAGGCTATAATATGTATGAATAAAGTTGTATATACAATGTATTACATTAGCTTTGTAACAAATGTAGCAGGACCTGCAATTATTTAGCACAACCACTGGCATAGACTAGAATTTTATTGCCAGAAGGGAAGAGATCTGGGCTTCTATGTCATTTGCACCTCACACAGACTCTTCACGTTCCCAGCAATTGGTGTGGAACAGATTTCTGGCATACAAATGGAATAAGTCCATAACGGTGTATTTCACTTTCTTCCTAAATCAAAGCCAAGCTTCCCAGCAGAGACTGTAACTCAGTGTCCTCTGCCAGAACCAAGAAACACCATATTCTGCTACTAGCTATGAAGGACTAAATAGTAAAATATGGACCTAATTCTGTATAATAAAATCCTGTTTATTAAAGACCTTTCATAAAGATCATTATTACATCATGACTATTAAAACTTTAACAAAGTGAAAACTAAAAATACAGTCTTTTGGATATAAGTTGCTTTCTCTAATGCAAATGTGTAACCAGCTTCTAACACCACTTATAGAGTATTAGCTTATTTGCAATGAAGATATTTGGAACTGGAGCTGGTATAATGGCAGCACACTGGCATCATGTACTATTTGTAATGTTTGCAATCATTCTCTTGCGCGTCTCCTGGCATGAGTTAAATGTTAAAAGCACGGAAGAGTAAAGTTTACATGTAATGTGATATCTTATATTCTTTCCATGTATGATCAGGTATTTACATATATTTCTGAATATTACATCATATATTGTCATGTGTGATTTATTATACTTAAAAGGAGAGAATACCATATAGGTATGACAGACTATAAATGCCTGCCTGGCAGACTCCTCATAACAGGCATGAAGGGGTTAACTATTTTTTTGATGGGTAGCCAGTTAGAATTCAGCTTGGGGGTGGGCTTTGCTAGGTTATATAAGGAGTGGGATGGGTTTGCTTGCAGCCTTCTGGATTTTTCTTCCCTACCTCCCTTTCCCTTAGTTTTGATTAACATGCCTTTTTTGTTTCAGTTGTGGTATAGTGTGGTATATAGTGTATTGGTGTGGAGGTCAGCAAGTTATGGCGCTAAGCTCTGGCTTAAAGGTATGGTTTGGGAAAGGCACACCCTTTGAGATGAAACAAGGAGACTCTGCTTGCCGGCTAGTTTCCCGGTTGGCCACCCCGGTTCCTACGGGGTGTGCATTAGGACAAGGGTGTGTACTTGTGGTGGCCATTTCCTCCGGGGCGCCGAGGTCAGGGGGTTCCCTGTTCCTTCGTTAGCATTTTGTTGCTTCCCGTTATGCTGACCTCTCACCTGCTTGGTTTGCCACCTTTACTTCCTCCAGTCAAATAGTAGTCTTTATCATTAATCAATGAATGAATGAATTAAATAAATAAACTATGCCCCCTATTTAAAAGCCATACTGTTGTTCGTGTCATTTATTTCTAGATGCGTCTTATGGGGAGTTTGTTCAGGCATTGGCGGTTTAAGATTTTGTGGTACATGACAAACAACCCATCACCTGTATCTGCTAGAATTGGGATTGTAAAATAATGGCCAGGGCTCTATTACCACCTCGCTATCTGCCTGTTATACCCAAAATAAACCCAAAACTGTAAAGCATTACTTAATATGCTGTTACCGTATAATAAACCATTAATGGTTCTCAATAAATACACACATTAATATAGGATAATAAGGCTGAAATTTCTATATTCACTACAATTTATTTATAAATCTAGTTGCCCCTCTAAGGTAGTAGATTACTGAGAAACAGTCATAAGGGCAATGGCCTCTTGCTTCATCTCTACTCTCAAAGGACCAGATTCAGACTTAGAAGCAGATTCCGTACATTAACCTCCGCAATGGAGGCTACCCTGCAGCATTTGGCATCCTAATTACTGCACATAGGAGAGCAGTGAAATCCCCCTGCTCTCCTATCTGTGGAGGAGATTTTAAAGTATTCGGCTCACAAAGACTGTGTGGGCAGAATACTGGATCATATGTAAGGACTTACTGAGCCCTTACTGAGTGATTTAAACATCAATGCCCACCCATATACACTGCAGTCCCCGCATAGAATGAGGGATATCCGAAAGAGAGACATCCGAAAGTTCCTTTTCGGATGTCCCTATTTCGAATACCCCTCCATTTTAGAATTTTTTTTTTAATGGGTGAGTATGCCGATTGGAAACGCCGCCGCTACCACAGGACCCGGACCAGGGGAAAGTAATCTTTCCAGGGTTAGGGTCAGACTGCAGGGAAGGGAGGGTTAGGGTCAGGCTGCAGGGGAGGGAGGCTTAGGGTCAGTCTGCAGGAGATGGAGGGTTAGGGTTAGGCTGCAGGGAAGGGAGGGTTGGGGTCAGGCTGCAAGGAAGGGAGGGTTAGGGTCAGGCTGCAGGAGATGGTGGGTTAGGGTCAGG
>WWET01000307.1:762956-784349 GCA_011038615.1 Limnodynastes dumerilii
AGCTGGAGCTGGACTGCAAAGCTGGAGCTGGACTGGAGAGCTGGGGCTGGATTGCAGAGCTGGAGCTGGATTGCAAAGCTGGAGCTGGATTGCAAAGCTGGAGCTGGATTGCAAAGCTGGAGCTGGATTGCAAAGCTGGAGCTGGATTGCAAAGCTGGAGCTGGATTGCAAAGCTGGAGCTGGATTGCAAAGCTGGAGCTGGATTGCAAAGCTGGAGCTGGATTGCAAAGCTGGGGCTGGATTGCAGAGCTGGAGCTGGATTGCAAAGCTGGGGCTGGATTGCAGAGCTGGAGCTGGATTGCAGAGCTGGAGCTGGATTGCAGAGCTGGAGCTGGATTGCAAAGCTGGAGCTGGATTGGGATCAAGGCAGGATCAGGATCAAGGCAGGATCAGGACCAAGGCAGGATCAGGACCAAGGCAGGATCAGGACCAAGGCAGGATCAGGACCAAGGCAGGATCAGGACCAAGGCAGGATCAGGACCAAGGCAGGATCAGGACCAAGGCAGGATCAGGACCAAGGCAGGATCAGGACCAAGGCAGGATCAGGACCAAGGCAGGATCAGGACCAAGGCAGGATCAGGACCAAGGCAGGATCAGGACCAAGGCAGGATCAGGACCAAGGCAGGATCAGGACCAAGGCAGGATCAGGACCAAGGCAGGATCAGGACCAAGGCAGGATCAGGACCAAGGCAGGATCAGGACCAAGGCAGGATCAGGACCAAGGCAGGATCAGGACCAAGGCAGGATCAGGACCAAGGCAGGATCAGGACCAAGGCAGGATCAGGACCAAGGCAGGATCAGGACCAAGGCAGGATCAGGACCAAGGCAGGATCAGGACCAAGGCAGGATCAGGACCAAGGCAGGATCAGGACCAAGGCAGGATCAGGACCAAGGCAGGATCAGGACCAAGGCAGGATCAGGACCAAGGCAGGATCAGGACCAAGGCAGGATCAGGACCAAGGCAGGAACTGGATCAAGACAGGAACTGGATCAAGGCAGGAACGGGATCAAGGCAGGAGCTAGACACTGAGGTACCAGGCACTTAGAAGACCTAGTTGTTCTGGCCATGATTGTCAGAACGGCCAGGGTTTAAATAGGCCGCCTGGAGCGCTGATTGGTAGGAGGACTCCGGCCCTTGCTTCCTATTGGTGGAGCGCCGTCATCTGACTGATCCAAGATGGCGGCGCCCATGTACCGGAGCTCTGGCGCCAAACTTCACGTGGGACGCCGACCAGAGTGAGTATGGCAGCTGAACCGGGACTCTGCGCCATGGATGGTATGTGTAGAGGCTGTCACTGAACTAGTGACGGCCTCCGACGCTGAGACGAGGATGCCGACGGCGGTCCGAGGAACAGGTAAGTTCGGCATCAGCCGCGGAGTTTGTGACATCTAATAGTCACCACTGAATTAACAGCATAACATTAGAGATCTCAGTTATATAGAAATCTAATAGTCACTCCTGAACTAACAGCAAGCTACGGACCTAGAATGTCTGTTATGAAACTTTACCACTTTAATATCTGCCATCCACAACTCCCACCCACTAGTTTGTTGGCATTTTTCCCAAACAAATGTTAACTGGTATGTCATGTGTGCAAATGTACATATATTGGTATTTTCAGACAATAAATACCATCTGTCAATAGCCATATGTACATCTGTGCTCTTGTTTGATGAGCTACCATGGACTTATAAAAGCTCCTGGGTCAGATACAGTAGAACCATTTTTTTAGTGCACTTGAAGTTAGTCCACAAACATATAGTTATAGCTGCATCTTTGTGGGCAGTGTGCATACAGAGGAAATGCTGATCACTCTTAATGTTCATATTACAAATAAAACATCGTCTTCTTGCCAAAATCCCATAGTCTATAAACTGAAATGCTTTCTATTATTGTGTGCTAAATGAGAGACATCTGCATGGGAAGGACATAAATTCATATTTTCATTCTGCCAGTTGTTTTCCTGTAAGCTTGCTGGATTTTATGCATCCTTTTCTCATTTATGTGAAGTGTAGCTTTAATAGCGTACATGTCGCATGTCAATATAGTTTAACACTTGGCACGAACATACACAGAGTAAGTATCTTTTCAAAATAATAAGTACAACACGTCACATCCTATGAGACATCCCCATGTGTTCTGTAGGATTATTGTGTGACTTTTTCTGCAGAGCACATTAAACTAAGGAAGCATACTTTTTCTATCCATGTACTGTCAAAAAATAATTCTTACTTTAAATCTCTCCTTTAATTCTTTTTTACATTAGTAAAATATCAACACTTGTACGTTTTTCTTGTCATAAGAGCAGCTCTCAGCCTTCGATACAGCTTACCCATATAATCTGCAGAATTTGATTGCACACAGGACACTACACAATGCAGCTATTTGTGTCATTTGAAGTGGGGGTTGGACCATGACAGCATGAACTCTGGACTTAATTAGACATGGTGGGAAAGTAGAGAGTTATCGCCATACTACCTCTGGAAATATCCAGTATGCTCATAGCCTACAACGTAGATCTTATACACAGTGGAGGCAACCAATTTCAGTTGTAATGAATTTAATAAGAATACAGTGACTCCACTAAGAGCAAGCTCTAAAGTGATGTATAAACTGGCTTCTAATAAATATAATGTTTTTTGTTTAATTCAGGGTTGCTGACTCTCCTGGGATATCCTTGAGACTCCTGAAATTCTGTCATTCCTGTATCTCAGGAGAGGCGGCGAATCTCCTGCAATGGGCTCAAGTCCCGCCCCCCCCAAAACTTTTCTTACTGAAGATCCTAGCATACTAATATTGGGCAGGACTTGATTACCTAATTTGCATTATAAGGTCCCACCCCATGTCTAGTAACACTATGATTGGTAGGTTTGATGGACAGGGGTCAGGGCTTCAGGATGCAATTTATGCAAAAAAGCCCCCTCCCCATATGGGCAGCTCTTTCTTCCCACCAAGATCTCCAGTAGGGAAGAAAAAGAAAGTCAGCATCCCTGGTTTAATTACATTACATTTTGTAAGTAATAAGTGTAAAGTTTTGTAAGTGTAAAAATAGATTATCAGGAAATAGTATTCTAGAAATTGTGAAAATAAGTGTATAATAAATGTTTCTCACTTAAAAAGACTTTGAACTCTTCTAACAAATGTCTTTTATATTATTACAAGATAAAAATTATTATAACAATATAGTTTACCCCTCTACACAAAAATGAGCTGTAAAGTTGCCTGGTCCCAATATCTAACATAACTGAGATCCTTACAGAAGTTAGGATTTGTTGTAGATTGCTTATTTTTAACAAATCTTCTGGACATGCGATTACAACATTCCAAGTCTATTCTCTAGACATCAGTCGTCTCCTGCCTAGAGACAGAGAGAAGTAAGCTATTTTCTAATGTATTCATTTGTGAGTTTATAGAAGAATGTATTTGGCATTGTACACAAGCATGTGACATTTTAATGGAGTATCTTTAACGCTGGACACACACATTGTGTTCCACTCTATCAGTATGACTGCCAATTGTGAGTCTACAAAATTGCTGATTATGCTATCAGCATTTTAAATGACAATGTTATAAGATTAAAGCAATAACTGTTTTGCAACTTAATTAATGAAATAGACCCCAGACTTATTATTAAATAGACACTAGATGTATGTCTAAACTGCATCAGATCATTTTGGAGTTGAGATGAAAGAAAGCACCATATTCAGCATTCTAGTAGGATAGTGGCAGCATTTCCTGCAGTGGTTCCAATTCAGCTGCATTAACATGTTTGTATTTCTTTGCAGACGTGGTCCTATGGATGCTGTAGAATACATGTCTGGGTCACATGCAATATACAATGAGAGAGAACCACCTTACTACTATGATGTGGCTGCTGCAAACAATAAAGGTACTTACTCCAGATCCCAAGAACACCAAGAAGATATGTTCCCTCCATATAAACCACCAGCAGTCAAAGGTCCTCTTCGACAAGATGTTCCCCCTTCTCCACCTCAAGGACAACGCTTACCTGGCTATGGTACTGCCAGAAGGTCAGGACAAGATGGGTACCATTATAAAAGCCAACATTCAAGACCCAAAAAACCAATGACTGCTGCTGTATAGTCCGTATATGACCTAATAAGTTTAGAGTTGGCAGCTGTATGTGTATGGTGTATCAAAGGACACAACAACATGGCTATATGTGCCTGAAAATGAAATTGCCAAAAGAGTTTTATAATACCCTAAGGAAAAGTGTTACAATAGCTGTCTGTAAAGGAGTAACCTCTCCATAAGTGCATTATGATGTCTGCAGTCTTTTTTATGAATATAGATTTTAACCATATGTAGGGATTACTCTATATCAATTTCCTGAATATGAAGGAATGTAAGGTATTTGTTTTTACTTGATTTGTGTGCTAGCCACAGGTGGTCATGACATCCATATGTAAGTATCTTTTCTATAGTGTAATATAACTGCAAAAATGACTTACATGACGGAGTGGTGTTACTGGAAAAATGATCATATTGAAAGAATTATACATTCCACATACCAGTAACCCGAATATATGATATTGTATTACTGCAATAAATGGATATGTCGTATTGCTAAATTCTATGTATAACTTTACAGTTTTTCTCCAATATAACAAATAGGCAGTTAGCTCTTCAACTTGCATATTATATTGCTCAAAATCATGACTAAAGGGTTTGTATCTGTCTCTGCTTATTACCTCTGTCTTGTCTACTTTCAAACCGTTGGCTGAGCCCTACTGGAAATTTAGCAGTATTCTCTGGTTTATGCTCAAGCCTGAACATGCTTGCTCTAAGCAATATGCTGTTTTATACTGATAACTTAATAATGGTTAAGCAAATCCTGGCAGTTAATATATTTTAACATGCTGCGCACAATTTCATGCTGAACTAATTCTATACTTTTTATATGACTTTGCATATGCTATACAGAAAACACCCTAATCACAAATAGCATTAACTGTGCAACGTACACTTAAAACAATGCAAAATGTATATAAGGACACTTTTTGTGCTTATTTTCTTTATAGTACATATCTATGATATTTACAGCAAAGAATATATGGGTTATATAGCAAACAAGGGCTTGGTTATTCTTACCCACACTTGGTCATGTGTCACATTGGCTAACTGGAAACTGTTGAACCAGTAGGGGCATGTTAGTAGATAACATAACATAACATAAGCTGTCTATGTGTTATTGTTAGGTATAAACCTGCTTATCACAAAATTTATTTTCTATTGCCCAAACTAAGAACAATTTGGTTGAAACATTTTAACCACTTAGTGCACCCTCTTCCTATGTGTTTGACAAAAGGTGTTTTGTGTCCAGAAGATCTGGTAAATGGGCCTATAATCAATTCAGACCTGAGACCTGTAGAACTAGCTCTGTTCCAGACCATCTATATCATTTTAGCATAAAACTGTTAACCTGAGATCACATTAGGCTTTCTACTTACGTCCAACTTACTGACATATTGCTTCATTAGCAGAGGACATTGCATAGTGGATAAGCTTCCTGGCAATTGGGGTTATCTTCCCACTAGCCTACATCGGGATGCATTCTCTGCAAGGAAAATTCTATTTTTGAAATACAGACAGCTGCAAGCTCATTTTCATCTGTGTCTGTTTCAAAAATATTACTGATTAGTAAATGTTACTAATGAATCGTTAAGTATCCCGAATTTATTTTACAGCATACATACCCATTCATTAGTTTGTAAACCACTGCCGCAGACCAGTCACAACACCGCAGACACGGTGCACCGCCATACCGAACTGGACAGGTGAGTATTACATATGAGTCTATGGGGAGTGTTAGAGTTAGGCTGAGGGGTAGGAAGTCTTAGGGTCAGGCTGCAGGGAAGTTAGTCTTTGGGTTAGGCTGCAGGGAAGTGAGTCTTAGGGTCACGCTGCGAGGAGGAGAGTGTTAGGGTAATGCAAGGGGTGGGTTAGGGGTTACATAAATAGCTACCATTCGCGCTGCTGCTTGTCCTGTGGATAATCGATTGCTTTTCCTCGGTGAGGCAGAAGCAATTGATTTGAGAGCCAGTTTGGAATATTTAGTATGGTATAAAATGGTCCTTTTGAAAAACCTTAGACCCACACCTGCCTGCACCATTGTAATAGGATTGGCAGAGTAGGGGTCAGATTGTTTAGGACAATTCTGGTTGATCAGCTCAGTGTGTGTTTGAACTGTTTTGTCTGCATTCCAATAACTTACCTGTGTCATACACTACATGATTACTCTATAGAGTATAACACTTAAAAACATCTAATAATTTCCAGTATTTTTCCATAATTCCCAGCATGAGACGGGTGGGTGATTCATAAACAGCAAATATTTATTCTCATTCAAACTCATTCTGATGGACAAAAAACTTGAAATTACAGAATGAGTTAATGCTTTAAAAATTCAGTAAAAAAGACAAACCGATAACAAAAACAAAACGGAAAGAGCTGAAAGGTACAAGTATAGTTCATGTTCAATGTGAATTCAGCCTGCAGAATGTATTGATCCCATACTAAGTGTGCAATCAATACTTTCTGTCACTGCATGCTTTTTACTGTGAAAAATGTATCACAGCGATAGAACATTGCAAACCCCTGGCTATGCTTTTTATTCTTATTTTTTTCATTTTTCAGCTGAAACTTCCCCTGCTGCTTTTGGTAGCACACAGGGGATGTTAAACAGGGTGTCCATTAATATTAGAAATATTAGGTGCCCCACAGTGTGGTTTTCTTCTTTCTCTGGATGGTCAGCTTTTATGGTTAGGTGGGAGGGGCAGCCAAAAAATGCATTATAAGCTCTACTGGAAGAATGTGACTGTGAGTCAGACACAATGCAGGACAGCCAAGAAAAACAGTGTGAGCCATATTACAATACTAAGACCAACTTTGTTTCTGCTGTTCCATACAGCACTTCTATTTGGATACTTAAAAAACTTGGCATTAAAGTGGATTACTCATTGGAGGCCTTTACCCTGGAACAAAAATGTTGTTCTAAAAAGCATTTAACTGTGTGAATCCACACCTTACTAAAACTTTACTGTGGTTGTTCGTAGAGAGTTTTCCAAGTAGATTTAATTAGGTAAATCTAATAGTTGGGTCACCTGTTAAAACATAGTTTACTTTTCTTGCTTTAAAAATATTACATTGTTTATTGGAGTGCACTAATTTGTGGAGCATGATAGCTGCCTTTGAGGAGGAGAAGACTCAGGGAAGGTGCCCTAGAGAAGTAACGCATTAGTGTCCCTGTGTGCTTTGCTTCGTTGTATAGTCATAGTTGCCAACTCTCCCTGAATATCAGGGAGACTCCCTGAAATGTGGGTAATCTCCCTGACTCCCTGAAGTGTTTGATAATCTCCCTGATGTTGATTCAGTTCCAAAAGTCACTGCTGTATTATGACAATATTGTGTCCTATTTCCCTGTATTGAGGCCTATGGAGGCAGACATTTTTATGGAGGCCCAGATGTAATCAAAGACTGGCAATCTTTTTAATAAATACGTATTTATTCACTGATAATTTAAAACTGAATAAATACTTTTGCTGCCATTTTTATTGAGAAATACTTTTCCTGGCAGTTCTAGACACCCCGGGTGGAGCTATTCACAGGACACAACCCTTTAGTGCAAGACACACCCCTTTGGTAGTACAGGACACACCCCTTTGGTGCAGCGCCTTGATAGGGTTATCACAATCTCCCAGATATTTATTTGCAAAAGTTGGCAACCATGGGTATAGTGTGAAATAAGTGCAGAAAAGTTAGTATCTTGCCACCCAGAAAAGGGCACAGCCATATCTGGGCTTATGCAAAAATAATGTCCTTTGGGGTACTTTCAATTCCAGTGCTTAGTCATGAAGAAGGAGTGTGGGTCTCAATTGTGAGCGGCCCTATTTCGAAAGTTGCTTTTCGGCTGTCCCTATTTCGATTGGCAGCAGTACTTTGTAATGCAGCCTTTGCAGCAGGGATTCGCAACAATGAAGAAGGGAAAGTAGCCAGGAGGAGCAGAAAATGATAGGACGTGTTATATTAGCACTGATCTTTATGGTTACATGTGGCGTGTGCGGCAATTACATTCTACCTGTATATTAAATGGGAACATATTGCACCTCCATGTTGTAATTATTACACATGTTTAGTAAATGACACTTAGTACAAAGGGGTTGCAGTAACCGGTCTGGACAGATCTATTTCCAAAATGATGCAGCCACCAGCTGAATGGAGGCTCTATCATAGTTTCAAAGGAGCTGAAATAGAGAATTGCTATTAGAATCAGAAACCTATTTCCCCATTCTCAATAGCAACAGGTTGTGGGAGGTATATTAGGGTTAGACTACGTAGGGTAAGGTTATGGTTAGGGTTTAACAGGAAGGTTAGGGTAAGGTTGCAGGGCATGGAAGGTTAGGGTTAGGCTATGGGGCATGTAAGGTTAGGGTTTGGTTGCAGGGCATGGAAGGTTAGGGTTAGGTTGCAGGCCATGGAAGGTTAGGGTTAGGTTGCAGGGCATGGAAGGTTAGGGTTAGGATGTGGGGCATGGAGGGTTAGGGTTAGGAAGCCTGGAAAAAAAGACCATCATATCGGCAAACCACATCCATACAAGGCATTCAAAATGTGCTAGAGTGAGCACTGTACAGAGCAGATTGGAGGCGATGTGACAACTAAGAGGAAGCCTGATCTTTTCAGAGCAGACTGATTGGCCCAGAAATCTACTGCGGCATTGTATATGTGCATATGCACGCTTCAATCTGTGCCTAATGAGAATAGCTACACTTTTCATGTTATCCAAGAATATTCCATGCATTATGCACGTTTGCCTACTTTTTATTTCATCCCCCTGGAGAAACAAGCTTGGTGAATTGTGTCGTCATATCATAAATTGGATTTCCAGACTAGGCCTTGTCTGTTTGGAGTTTGTATGTTCTCCCTGTGTCTGCATAGGTTTCCTCCTGATGCACCGGTTTCCTCCCACACTCCCCAAAAAATTCTGGTAGGTTAATTGGCTGCTGAATAAATTAACCCTTATGTCTGTAAAGTGCTATGTAATCTGATAGCGCTATATAAAAACCTGTTCATAAATTATAAATAGCCTGCCCCCTCTCTCCAGCTCTTTGCCAAAATGTCAGGAGTCTCCTGGACATTCCAGAAGAGTCGGCAAATATGGCATTAGAACCCTCATCTCAGCAAGATTAGCATAGGGTTTGTCAACAGATAACTAATCTAAATTAGCCTAAATAAACAAAAATGTAAAAATAGCTTTTCTTATGTACAAATATTTTTCTATATTTGTCATACAGCTAAAATCTAGTGCAATCCATTGTAAAAATAGAAAACACAAGTATAGACGACAGAAAATGTATCCAAAAACACAGACAATGGCAAGCTGTCTAAATAAGACTGGAAGGGAGCAGTATGGGGCGGGTTCATCAGAAATATTCAACTTCTGCATTACAGACAGTCCAAAAACAACCTCAGTGGTTCTATCAAACTATTTATTTCTATTTCAAGACCATTGTTCTGGCATGAGTCACGGCATATGGAAAGTTACCAACACAAAGCACTGTCTGATACAAATCTCCAGTTCATTTGCTCTAAGGAAACATCACTTTCACCCTGATGTAGATCTTAATGTAAAGTCAACATATCAGTTTTTTTGGGGGGTGGGACTTTTCCTTTCTGAGATGTTCTTTGTCTACAAGATATATAGTCTATAATCTATCCATTATGGCCATTCTTACATAGGTCTTACTGCTCAGCTGAGGATATCACTGATTTCTGTAATGCTGAGATCAGCGTTTCTTGACCTCACTGGCTCATCATTCTTTGTGTGGACAGCAAGGTTACGAGATTCTACATTGTTCTCTAATAGGAGTTGAGGATGGAGGTTCTATTGTTTAAGATATTAGGTACCTGTTGACGATCAGCTTCATGCTCCTTCATGCTCCTTCCCTGGCTTCTGTCCAGTTGTGAATAGCATGTACTGAAATTGCTGGAGAAGTAGCTTGCAGACAGAAAAAGTAATTTAATTAAATTGTGACGCTACACAGGCCAAGGTCGCCCTGTCAGAGTCTGTATCTTATGTAATTTTGATTTTAGATTTACTAACTAGGCCACTCTTTGATGTGTTTTCAGGCAAAAATTTACTGTATATATCAATTGTTATTTGTTGACAAAAGCTTAAAGGCAGTGCTTCCAAACTCGCCTAAATTACCAACTCTATGTATCTGCCTTTATATGTATTGTAATATATTTTGCCTTAATATCTGAGATAACGATCAGTGTATAAAATATATAAATTAGTTAAGCCGTCCGCTATGACAATCCATTTCAAAGTGAATGGTACTGCAATATGCCAAGACATTTATGTAGTAAAGGAAATGTTATCTGTAAACAATAATCTGAAAAGTCAGCTGTTGCTTATATTGGTGCTAATGATATCGTTTCTAGAAATTTATAGATCACAGGCAGTAATTCTGGATGACCCACTGCAGATAAAATGCACCGTTCAACAACTTGCAAGTGATAATCTGCTATATCACACAATGTGACACTGAGTACACACTACACCTTCCATGGTAGGAAGCAATGAAGCGATCCAGAGATTACACACTCTCCATTGTGCAGATAAAATGATAGATCTGGTTGTATTATTGGCCCAGATCCAAACCTGCATGCTTTATGTGCCTTCGGGGTTTGTAGTTACGCAGCTGTAGCGGGGAGTGAACGTCCACTGCACTCCCCACTGTCAGTAGTAAATCTTACGTGTCCTGATTGTTACCTTAACTTTTACGACTAGGTCTGCGGGCGTACAAAGCTTCCTCGTCCCTGACCCATCAATTACATAGCTATCATAAATGAAGGGTCAGCCCCTTCTGTGTAAGTACTGACGTACGTAACTTCGTACTTGCGTAAGTCCCCTGTCGGCCATAGCTCTGGATCTGGACCATTGTGAGTACCAAATTATTTCTCTTCGATACACTGTATTAACATGCATGTACACGACAAAACCTGCATTATATTGTACATGGGTTCTTACTATCCGATGTGTAACACATGAGATACAGTGACGCATATGACTAGTACTGGAACAGTGAATTAGGTGCACACACAATAAGATGATCATAATTCTGCCATTGGGTAACTGAATGTAATGTGAAGAGCAATATCAGTGTATTAGGTTTAGATTTCATTTGCTTGGCTAGGTCTGCAATATTTTTCTCCACTAAATATTCACTGCTTCAGACCAGCTCCTGAAGGCTCCAACAGCATTTATTTGCTAAATATACCTTAAAGGAAATGTCTTATTGTCAGAATAGGTGAAACAAAGAAAACGTAAAGCACATTTCTTGCTTCATTTGTTCCATTCAATAACACAGAGGGGTTTTATTTATATTAAATTGTATATGGATAATGGGCCAGATCCAGACCTACGCTCGGGTTACGCTTCAACACGTAGCGTATTTATGCTTTCGTAATAACTATGCACTCCCCTAGGCACTCCTCTCGGTCATACGTATTTTTGTCGTTTTACGCTTGCCAAACCCTACCTTAACTTTTCCAAGCGTAACTGCGGTCGGCCGTAATGGCTGCACGGAATTAGGTGCCTAAGCACGCCCATACTGTACAATTTAAATGCCTCACCCCACCTCCGAAGCGTAATTACTGGTGTCATATGGCTGGCACGCCCCTTCGTCCATAATTATGCTGATGAAACATACTGGTCATAACATGTGCCGCATGCATGCGCACAACATCCAAAACAGCGTTTTTACGACCACAGCGAGTGTAAATACGCTCGCGGTCGTAGCTCTGGATCTGACCCAATCTTTCTAGACTTGACTCCACAGAAACAGAAAAGGGGTTCTATGGGCAATTGTTAAGATCACATATGGTTAATTCCATAGTATCATATCATATCATAGTATCATATCATAGTATCATATCATAGTATCATATCATAGTATCGTATCATAGTATCATATCATAGTATCATATCATAGTATCATATCATAGTAATCATGCTTTGGCTTTAACTGCAAAATATATACAATCCAGAGGACTAAACTTTCTATGGGTGAGGCTCTACCACAATTATGTCATTCCTGAATAATCTACCCAAACACAATACTACACAGACACTTGATTGTGGGTCTAGCTAATACATTTATTGTTCAGTGGATTATTTGATTATTTCATTTATTGATTTTGATGGATCCATAATTTTAACATTAACACTTCTACTACCTAACCTGATGGGGGCCAAATTAAAGCAGTGTAAATGTTTAACAAAAATTAAACAACAATAATCCAGCAATAATTGGGACCTTTATCTGTCCGAAAAACAATATGAAACCCATCTACTTTTACCTCAGTATTGCACAAAACGTGACAAGAACTTTCACTAAGACTAGACTCCAGCTATCCTTATATAAAGTTAAGCAACTTAAATTAGGGCGCCACACCAGCTATGTCCAACACTTACATGCAGTCAAGCCATTTAAAAAAGCATGCAACCTCGGCTCACCAACACCTTTGCAACCTGAAAATGAAAGTGTGGACCAATACTTTACCAAAAGCAACGACTAAGTAAATAACATACAGGACCCAACCCATCTGGATAGCTTAACCTGCCTCTGTGTTTCCCTAATTATTGTTTGATGGGTTTTGTCTAATAAATAAATAAAAAAAACCTGAAAGGGAATATTAAATATGTTTTCTTGCACCCCCTTAAATTAAAATGCAGTATGGCAGAGGTGGGGGAATTGTATTAATGGTAATGTGTTTGCTTACTTAGGTTTCACATACTATTTGCTTATGCAGAGTAAGAGTATATTCCATGTGCAGAAGGAAAAACGAGAAGAGTCTATTTGTAGATTCCATAGATTGTAGATTAGAACCCTGGGTACCTCTTTGGTATTATATGAAGTGACATAGCACGCTGTCTGATTGTTCTGGTGTAAAGGCAAGGTGCTGCCTCCTGCTTAGAGCACATTAGTCTTCCAGGAATCTAGTGAATTACATTTGATTACTCCTTTGGACTTATACCGTTTAAATTCAAATTGCACCGATTACAGGGCTGAACATTCTATCTATTCTAAATACTTTTTGTATACTGTACAATGTATTGTTTATAAATAGTGCAAAAGAAATAATCCTTTAAAATCACTGAACCAGCAGAACAAAATGTTTTTATACTTCTCATTTCTGTTGTGTATTATTATAAATACAACACATTTCTATTTTGCACTTAAATAAAAAGCATCAGAAAGTATAAATATTATGTTTCTGTGATTTATTTTTCTGATCTGTGTGGCCCCGATTCAATGGACCGTAAAGACTGAAAAAAGCGTAAAGTGCACCTATTCCCCTCCATTACGGAAATAAAAATTCATTGATTTTAATATACACCTCTATGAGGTGCGAGATAAATTCCGCAGTATAAATTCATATAAAAAGCACCGCGACCAAGCTTCGCGAATTGGACGCAATGAGTGTATATTATATATATGTGTGAACCCTTCCACCAGGGCCGGTGCTAGCATGTCTGGCACCGCCCTGCAAAAAATAAATTTACGCCCTTCTCCTTTATGCCAGTCCCACAGTACTTACATTATATGCCACCAGCCCCCCTAGTACTTATGTGCCACCTGCCCCTCCAGTACTCCCATCATGTGCCACAAGCCCTTCCAGTACTCCCATCATGTGCCACCAGCCCCCCCCAGTACTCCCATCATGCGTCTCCAGCCCCCTACAGTGCTCCCATCATGCGTCTCCATTCCCTTCAGTGCTCCTATCATGCGTCTCCAGCCCCCTGTACTCCTACCATGCGTCTCCAGCTCCCCCGCTGTACTTCCATCATGTGTCTCTAGCCCCCCCAGTATTCCCATAATGTGCCACCAGCCCCCTCATCATGTTTTTTTTAAACTTACCTGAGTCTTCCTCCGTGGCACTCTCTTCCTCTGGCAGGCAGCTCATATAGGAAGTTCCTAGTCTTCCTCCACGGCGCTCTCCTCCTCCGGCAGGCAGCTAATACAGGAAGGAAGTTCTTGTATGAGTGTCTGAGGCAGTTACACAGAGCAGCTGACATCAGCCGGTCTATGTAATTGCAGGGGCAGCTCATCCAGGAACCTCCTGTATGAACTGCCTGCCGGTCTCCAGAGCAGAGGATGTCTGTGCCGCACATTTTCTCCCCGGTCGCCGGCCCATCATATTCCAGTGGGGGATAACAGGCGGAGGGGAGCCCCTCTCTGGCTTGGCGCCCCCCTGCCACGCTTACCCCGCTTACCGGGTTCCGCCGGCCCTGCCTTCCACAATACCCAGGAGACCTTTAATTTTCTGGTTACCCTTCATAGTGCCCGCAGAGGGGCTTAATTACACTATTCATTGTATTGTAAAGCAGGAGTACGGAGCACAATGACACTGTTCAATGTGAATGCTGTCACTGTGGCTCCACCCCATGGGAATCACAGTTTGTGCAGTGTCCGGAACGAGCTCCGAGGGGTACGCGGCCCATACAGCCTAAGAACCCGCTTTGGACCACGCTACATAGCTTACATTGCTGCCTGAGAAAGAAATAACAACAGCGCTTCGGTTTATGAAGCGCTATTTCCAACCACAGATGCCCGCTAAGCAGCCGAAAGTGCGAGCTGACAGGCAACGTGGAGATTCTAAAATGGCGGCGGCGGCTTCCAGAGCTGAAAAAAATGTCTCTCCCCCTGCCTCTCCCGCTCCCCCAGTATCCCCCCGATGTCCTCCAGTCCTGATATAGCTGGCCTGGCATACGCTGATATAGTGCAGGCTATTAAAGAGACTATGCATCCCATGATGACTGCCCAGGCCTCCTCCTTCACACAAGCTATTGGGGAAATGAAGGAGCAGATCTCGCAGTTACAGCAGCATGTGGTGCAATATGAGCAACGGGCAGGAGAGATGTTCACTGATATCTGCACGCTCAAGAAAACCTCTGCCAAACTGCAAACCCACCAAAAACAAATATGGAGTAAAATAGATGATCTGGAAAACAGATGAAGAAGGAATAACTTACGTATAGTAGGACTTCCTGAGAACCTGAAAGGTCCTGATCTGTACTCCTTTCTACGTGTAACATTACCAGAATTACTCCAAATCTCCTTTGAATGTGCAGACCTAATTATTGAACGAGCGCATAGGATGGGAGCACCAAAAGATGAAACACCTAATAGACCCAGAGTGGTAATATTCCGTTGCTTAAACTTCCTGCACAAAGAAATGATTTGGAACGCATCCAGAAATAAAGATCAGCTCTCCTGGGAAGGTCATCGCATACGACTCTTCTAGGATTACTCGGCGGAGGTCCTCAGAGCGCGTAAGGAGTTCACACCTTTATGCACTGACATCTTTAAGAGTGGCAGAAAATTTGCGTTGTTATACCCAGCAAAGCTGCGCCTATTTGAAGGGAAAACATCTAGAGAGTTCACCTCACCAACGGATGCCTTGGAATACATTCGCCGGGACAGTGCTGGATCTTCTGATAAATGATGCTACAACTGGAGGCATTGCATCTACATCCTGCCATCCGGGCCGGCGACACCCCGTCACCCTTGCTAGATGTTACAGAGACACTGGCATATAATAATTCGGACGGTCCTATTCCTACCTTGTGAGGATGTTCCGCTTTTGGACATGCCTTTGCCCTCTTTGAGACGTGTAATCTGCATTTACTACAAACAGAGGAAGGGTATCGAATACACCTATCATATCAGATTGTGGGGTTTAGCTGTTTGTTGCAACACATCACACATAAACTGACAGTTGAGTGGTGGAGAAAGGGGGGGACGGTTTTGGTGGGGGGGAGGAGGGGCAAAAAAAAACGAAACAAAAAAAAAACCTCTACACTAAGGTCCAAGCGGGTTCTGTATTGCAATTTACATTTGATTTCATTGCCGTGACACACTATGGAGTGTGTTCCTCAGAGTCCCGGTGGATTTCACTGTGATTCTGGAAGAAGTACCTTCTCAGGTACCTCTGGGAAGTCACCCCATGCCTGATAGCAATGGGGAATTTTTATGTTCAGTTTTTTATTGTTATGCTCTGTTTACTTTTTATTGTTATGTTATTAGGTTGTTCACTAGGGAAATGCAATATATGTTTGGAGCAATTTAACTGCTCAGTGGGGGAAAAATTAGGGATATAAAAGTGTGGTATTGTAATTACAAAGCCAGCCGTCATATAACTTACCCAAGGGGATGGCGGCACTGAAGGTGTGTTCTTGGAACGTAGGCGGGTTTAACTCTCCTATTAAGCGAAAGAAAGTCCTGCTGTATTTGAAAAAGCTGCAAATTGATATTGCCCTACTCCAAGAAACCCACTTGCTGAAGGAAGAGAGAGAGAAATTAAATACCTTGGGTTTTCGAGTGCTTACTGCAGCCTCTTCTTCCTCAAAAGCTAGGGGGGTAGCCATATTGGTACGCAGACAATTACAGATAGAAATGCATACTAATCTTATAGACCCATTGGGCAGGTATTCTGTTTCGGAGGTGTCTACTGACAATATTAGACTTACGGTCTGCAATGTGTATGCTCCCAACTCAAAACAGAAGAATTTCTATCACAAACTAATAGCAAAATTACAAATGTATAACACAGATTCCTTAGTGGTAGGGGGGGGGATTTCAACCAGGTAATGTTTATTCTTATGGACAGACAAAAAAAGTCAGGACCCCAGGCTATTAGAACCCAAAACAAAAACCATTCCATACACACTTTCACGAACCAGTTGCATCTACATGACATTTGGAGAACCAGAAACCCATTGGAACGGGAGCACACATGTCTATCAGCGGCCTATGGCACCCTATCCAGCATAGATTACATGTTTGCCTCTGACCCTCTGCTCCCCAAAATAATAGATACTAACATAAAGGCCATTTGCATATCTGACCATGCCCTGATTTGGATAACCCTGACTACGGGCGTGGACATAGGGCCATATACAAGCTTTTAACAAAGATACTGGCCGACAGGTTAAAAGTAATCCTTCCAACCATAATCCACAAAGACCAGACAGGATTCATATGGGGAAGACATTCGGTTTTAAATATAAGAAAAGTTATTGCGGTCCTTCAAGCCACAGATTTACATGATTCAGGGACAAGTAATCTATTACTATCATTAGACGCTGAAAAAGCTTTTGATCTTGTCACCTGGGACCACTTGACCAAAAGTTTAGACCGTTTTGGCTTCTCACATCACTTCATAACGACCATACAAACACTTTACTCCAACTCCACTTCTCAGATTGCCAGCAATGGTTACCTATTCCCACCTTTCCCAATTCAAAGAGGCACCCGGCAGGGATGCCCACTATCACCCCTCCTCTTTGCCATAGCCCTCGAACCTTTAGCAATTGCCCCTCGAAAACAAACGCTTTTTCATGGAATACATATAGGTTCATATGAAGCTAAAATAGCACTTTTTGCGGACGACATGATGCTCTTTGTCTCCCAACTGGAGCAATCACTACCGGTTGTCGTAGAACTCATTGAAAGCTTCGGCTCCTTTGCAGGCTATAAAATTAATTTTCAGAAATCTAGCGGTTTACTACTATCAGATAACAGTCAATCCCGCAATTTACCGTACATATTACAGCGATTTCAGTTAGCACGAGCATCTGTCAAGTATTTAGGAATCACCATAGGTAAACATACACATAGCTTGTACAAAGACAACTACACCCCGGTCCTGCGCACGATACAGAGACTATTAGAAAGCTGGCGTTTTTTTTATCTCTTTCGCTATTGGGTCGAGTAGCTGTGCTCAAAAGCATTATCTTCCCCAAGATTTCATACATAATCCAAATGTTACCATTGCACTTAACCAAGTCTGATGTCAAATTTTGTAAATCATTATTTTTAAAATTTATTTGGAAGGGAAGAAAGTCTAAAATAGCCTATAATAAAATGAAACTACCTAAAGGGGAGGGAGGATTGGGTGTGCCTGATCTGATTACCTTTCAACATGCAGTATCATTCCGTTACATTTCAGATTGGTTCCTAGATAAAAGCTCTTACACTAATCATGAGTTGGAAGAGCAAATATTCCATCCTTATTCTCGACAGCGTTACTACTTTGTAATAAAAAAGACATCCCACAAAACTTGGCACATCATATTTTATTCCGACAAACATATCAGTCGTGGCTACATATCAATTCTAAATATAACAGAAATAGGGAAGTTGTCCATACACCCCAATTTGGGGTAACCCATGTTTCTCCCCAGGTCTTGATATCTCCTGGTACTTAGTCTGGAAGGAAAAAGGCATTAAGACGACAAAAGATATTTTTGATCCGGGTGGTAAACTGCTAACATTTCAAACTATTCAATGTAACTTTCACGTTCTGAACACGCACTTTTTCATGTACCTTCAGGTCTGCTCAAAACCTCCCTAAGCCTTTCACAACTCAGCAACAAACAGACCCACTTGCACAAATATTACAATTTATAGCAAGAAATAAATACAAAACTAGAATGTTGCAATCTGATCTCCAGCTGGACTCCACGCGGAAAAATTGGGAACCTTTGCTAAAATCCTGGGGCAGGGATATCCCTGGGGTAGAGACTTTTGAAACGCTCTTTACCCACTACAATCAAACCCTAAAGATTTTAAAGTCATCACAATTAGAGAAAATTCATATAAAGACAATAAATCGGGCCTATATCTCTCAACACCGGAGATCATTTATGTTCCCGAGCGAGTCACCTATCTGCCCAAAATGCAAACAGAAGGACGCTTCCTTCTACCACAATATGTTGGAATGTCAGAAAATCCAGAAATTTTGGGACAAACTGGCACAACTCATAAATTCCTTTCTAAAGATACGTGTGGTAAAAGACCCGCTGGCGATGCTATGCGCCAATTTTGATAACTGGGAGTTAGGACCAGACAAGCGGCAAAATATAAAACTGCTAACTGTTATAGTAACCGTGGCTAGGAGTTTAATCTTGTCCAGCTGGATTCAGAGCGCAGCACTATCACTGGGGGGGCTGTCAAGACAGCATTGCTGCAGTTTATATATTTTGAAAGAAGAGCAACACTGCCAGACCTGGAGAGTGGAGGAGAGAGGTTCCAGGCTAAGTGGGGACCTTATATTTAGTACCTAGACATTGACACACAAAACCGTATCTACAAAATATTTGAAAACACCACTTGGTATCTGTACAGACAAATAGATAGTCAAGGTCTACCTATACCGGCGTAAGACAACTCAAGAAAGGGAGAGAAGGGAGCGAAGAGACGCAATATAACATAATATGATATAAATAGGGGGAGTGATAGCCAAAATGACCCTGTGCTGGCAGGTAACACACTTACATCTCCACACCACACTTAAGGAGGAAATGAATGGCGCAGAAGCCATATTGATAATCTTGCATTTCTCTAAGTTCACAGTTACTTTGTTTGATTTGTTTTATGTTTTGTTAGTCTTATACGTGTTAATTATTATCACCTGACAATTTGGCAAATTATATTAGAGCGGTCAGATTTCTAGATTGATGAAAGTACAGTAGTTATGTCTTGTTGGAACTCTGAGATACAGAAATATCTGACTGACGTCTATGTTTTCTCTCATGTCTTATTCCATACGTCTACTGTAGTGCCATGTATGTAACTGCTGTGTTTTTCTTTACTACAAAAATAAAGAAAAATTGTTTATAAAAAAATTAAAATTAAAATTATAATGACATAGAAAGGTAATGGCTCAAATTGAGGGTATTGAATTATGCTACTATTTTTGCTGTCCAAAAACTAAATATATGGACCTAATAGCATGAAATGGTTATAAAAGGCTGTCTTTGGGGAATTACATTTTTTGCTTTTAATTGATAATCACTGATCCCACAATATCCTGATTGCTTTTAGATTACTTTGAACATTTGAATGTAATGAAGAAGTGTCACCAGTCTTACTACAATCATACATACAGCAGAATTAACTGGATTGTTTCAGCTCTATCCATGAACCATAAATCCTGCAAATACACATTTCTAAAGAAAATATAAATGGCTTTCCACACGGTGGCAAAACACAAGGGTATTGTATAGCTTTAGTTCTGTACTGTACTTCTTGAAAAGTTCCAATACAAATCTCAATTCACAAAGTACAATCTTATCCTTCTTTCCACCTTGAATCAGAGATTTTAACATCATCTGCTATTCAGCATTACATTGAAAGAAACAATTGTACATAAAATAATCTTAGCTTATTGGTAGAGTAGTGAAATTCTGTCCAGAGGACAATGACACCTAGATACTGTAGAAAGCATGTTCCAGGGAAGAAGTTCATTACAGTCATAACATAAAGCTAGGAGTTTTACTTTTATGATAAGAGATAGAATACAAACTGGACATATGCATATAATGATTTAACTCTATGATATCCCAATAGGTAAATTTTAGATCCCCTGTTTGAAAGAGATTCTGCAGCATTAGCCAAATGAATAACCAATTATGCACATTTAGATGGATATGGACATTGTGTATCACAAATCTGCAAAATGATAGATATCCAAATCACAAAGGGGACTAGAGGGGCTTAGAAGTGCTTTACTAATGGAAGAAACACGCCGCTCATTTCAATGAAATGTCTTTAGTGATTTTCAGCAAGCAGTTTTTGCCATCGTTATCCTTCTCATCATTATCTCAGGCTCCATGTGTGAGACTTGTTTTCCTAATAAGGGCTATTCAGAGGCTGGAAATACTGTAGGTCTGTCTTTTTTTTATGGATTTCAAATTCAAAAACTCAAAACACATCTATATATAGGAAGACACAAAAATCAAGGAGAAAGCATAGTCGTGGCATGGCGATTAATGGATAAAAGGGCTTTCCATTCATCTTTGTCTGTCAATGACCTTATTGTTGTAGTTGAACCTAAACTCCCAGCATATTTCACCGCATGCATAGCACAAAAGCCCAAACAAGGCCTTATCTTCTATGTATATTCTTTCCACGTCCTCATGGATTTTTTCTGAGTGCTCTGGTCTCCTCCCACACTCAAAAACACTCAAAAACATGCTAGTAGGTTAATTGGCCACTAACTAAAATAACCCTAGTGTTCATCCAGGGAATTTAGATTGTAAGCTTCAATGGTGAAGAAACTGATATTCTCTGTATAGTAATGTGCTTTGTGGTGTTATTGGTCTAAAGCCAGGGCCGGCCCTACCCAATTTGAGCTCTAGGCAAGATTTGGTTGGTGCCCCCTAGAAGAAAATCAACTCTGCTATTAGAGGGTCACAGTGGAGGTACAAGGGTGCCTGGGCAGGCAGCTGATTGAAGACTGGCACCGCTCCATGTTACAAGGGGGGGAGCTGCTACACATGTGCTGGGTTTCCTTTTCTGCCC
>WWET01000308.1:0-11201 GCA_011038615.1 Limnodynastes dumerilii
TTCGGCGAAATTTTTTTTCGAAATTCGCATTTTTGAAATTCGGATTTTCTAAGCGGGGACCCACACCCAAAAAATCCTATTGGCCATAGTGCAATGGACTTAGGGACACATCAAAAAGAGGGAGGAACCTTAACTAATATACATCCTGTAACAACCCCTGACAATATTCCTCATGTTACAACAATTGATACATCAAATAACATCATAGAACCCCTTTTTTTAGGGCAACATCCAATAACAACACACAATCGCATCCAATTACTAGCACCATATTCTCTGAAAAGGATAAGAAGTCCAGAAGAAGAGGATGTAGAGGGGGGGACAATAAAAAATCCAAAGACTCAATAGTGGATGATTCAAACATCATTAATCTATCCAATCATGTTTTGACACTGTGTGAATCTAAACCTTCTTATGAAGGGACTTAAATATGCCCCTGCAGTAAAGCCAAATTTGTTTATCTTATTTATGGACCTAAATAAATTCACACGATCTGTATGTAGGAAAAAAAAAATTTCTTTACATCCTCCTACTGAAGTGAATTTAGACAATATGAGGATATTGAATACACAGGACGCTGAATCACTAAACACACTTATTTCCTTAGAGAATTAAAATATTCAGAATACCGATACAATATCATCAGGCATAGAAACCACTGAGGGAAAAGTAATAATTCCTAAAAATAAATCAAAATTCTATCCTCTACAGCTCAAAACCGATTGTATAGAGGCTTTTTACCAGAAAACCCTAGGGGATTTTAAGAATTTATGTGAGAAAATGGATAGAATAACATATCAGGACAATCTTAGTGAGGGTGAGAGGCGAGCATTGTATCACAACCCGCGGCAGACGCTGCACTTACCTATGCTTTGGCCCCCTGAGAACTGCCATCTCCCGCTGTGCAGCGACTGCGGTCCGTCGGAGGCTGTCACTGAAACAGTGACAGCCCTGTGCCTGTTTACCCGTATTACTGCAGCGTTTGCTCACATGGAATTCTGGCGGCAAACCAGCAGTACTTCGATCCATCTTGGATGGATCAGGTGATCGCACTTCTCCAATGGTGTTCCTGCTCTCCAGACCTCCAGCCAATCGGTGCACAGGGCGCACTATTTAAACCCTGTGCACTGGTCCATCAGTGCCAGAACAACTAGGTCTCCTAGGTGCCTGGTACTCCTGCATTCCACTCCTGCGATCCAGTTCTGCGTTCCAGTCCTGTGTTCCAGTCCTGTTCCAAGTCTCGTGGTCCAGTCCTGTTCCAAGTCTCGTGGTCCAGTCCAGTGGTCCAGTCCTGTCGGTCCTGTCTTGTCGGTCCAGTCCAGTGGTCCAGTCCTGTCGGTCCTGTCTTGTCGGTCCAGTCCAGTGGTCCAGTCCTGTCGGTCCTGTCTTGTCGGTCCAGTCCAGTGGTCCAGTCCTGTCGGTCCTGTCTTGTCGGTCCAGTCCAGTGGTCCAGTCCTGTCGGTCCTGTCTTGTCGGTCCAGTCCAGTGGTCCAGTCCTGTCGGTCCTGTCTTGTCGGTCCAGTCCAGTGGTCCAGTCCTGTCGGTCCTGTCTTGTCGGTCCAGTCCAGTGGTCCAGTCCTGTCGGTCCTGTCTTGTCGGTCCAGTCCAGTGGTCCAGTCCTGTCGGTCCTGTCTTGTCGGTCCAGTCCAGTGGTCCAGTCCTGTCGGTCCTGTCTTGTCGGTCCAGTCCAGTGGTCCAGTCCTGTCGGTCCTGTCTTGTCGGTCCAGTCCAGTGGTCCAGTCCTGTCGGTCCTGTCTTGTCGGTCCAGTCCAGTGGTCCAGTCCTGTCGGTCCTGTCTTGTCGGTCCAGTCCAGTGGTCCAGTCCTGTCGGTCCTGTCTTGTCGGTCCAGTCCAGTGGTCCAGTCCTGTCGGTCCAATCCAGTGGTCCCGTCCTGTCGTGCAACCTGGTGTCCGAGCTCAAGCAGTATCCAGCTAGCAATCCAGTCCTAGGGTCCAGTCCTGAGGTCCAGTCCTGAGGTCCGGTCCCAAGGTCCAATCCGGAGTTCCAGTCCTGCGTGTCAATCGAGGAACCCCAGCTGCCTCCAGTACCATCTACTCCGGTCCTGCTATCTGCTATCCAGCTGTCAAACACCTACAACGACTACTTTTACCAACTACCACTTGGACTCTCTACCAACCATTGTGTATCCAAGGAACCACTTGGCAACCAAGGACTTTCATTACAGTTCTATCTCTGAAACATTTGCCATGAACTCATATTTTCAGTGACTGTTTATTACGGACTCATACTTTCATCCAATATTCCTGTATGCTTCCTACTGTTATTAAACCCGCTCATTTCCACTTCAAATCAGCGCAGTTGTCTCAGTCCCTGAAACCCGGAACCGATCCCCAACACTCACGAAACGTGACACATTGAAGGACCTCCAAGAGAATAACCTAATTATAGTTAAACCAGCTGACAAAGGGGGGGGTTGTCATATTAAACAAATCAGACTATGTAATAGAATCCCTACGTCAACTGAATGACACCAAATTTTATAAGAAACTTATTCATAATCCCAGCTCAGAATTCAATCATAAATATCAGCTATTGATTGCAAATGCTAGAGATACACAAGTTATAACCAAAAATACGTTTGATTTTTTGAATATATCCCATCCTATAATTCCCACCTTCTATTATCTTCCAAAGGTGCACAAGTCGGGAACCAACCCCCCAGGGCGGCCCATTATCTCGGGGGTTGGTTCCCTTACTTGCAATTTATCTCATTTTGTTGACTGTCACCTCCAATTGTATGTTTCAAAACTCAGATCCCATATAAAAGATACCACTCAATTTTTTTAAATGATTCATGATATCGTGTGGCATGACCGTTTTATCCTAATCACGTGCGACGTTGAGTCGCTATATTCTAACATACCACATGAATTGGGTATAGACACTATCAACACAGTTCTTGAATCTGATCCTAATGTCACTGATCAACTTAGAGATTTTTTAGTACAAGGTGTCACTTTTATTTTAAAGCACAATCTTTTCACGTTAAACGGGTGTTTTTATTTACAGCAGTGTGGCACCGCTATGGGGACCAGATTCGCCCCAAGCTATGCCAACCTCTATATGGGCCGTCTAGAGGAGGAGTCTATTTGGCAGGGCGATTTTGGGGCGAATCTGGTCTCCTACGGTCGCTACATAGATGACCTTTTCTTTGTTTGGGACGGTGATTTTGATTCTATCTCACGGTTCATTTTTCACTTGAACACTAATCCTTATGGTTTGAAATTCACTTATACGGCAAGTCAAAATACAATTAATTTTTGGGATATAACGGTCTATACACATGATGGACATCTGTTGACAAAAAACTACAAAAAGGAGGTGGACAAAAGTCAATTTTTGAATTTTAAAAGTTGTCATCAATACCATTGGAAGAGCAATATCCCGAGGGGACAGTTCCTCAGATTAAGGAGGAATTGTTCCACTATGGAAGAATTCCATATCCAAAGCTTAGTGTTAAAAAGGGCATTTGCTAATCAAGGATACCCAACAGTGTTAATAGAAAAAGCCTACTTAGAAGCTTCTGAAAGAGATAGAGTAGAAACTTGAAACTAGTAACCATAACAAGATCATAAAAAAAGATTCACAAATCAAAGATAGTTTATTTTTCACTACTCAATTTAATTCACATTCCATGCAGATAAGGAAAATTATAAAAGATAACTTCAAAATCCTTAACTGTGATCCTATTCTTAAAAAATCTGAAATACCCTCCCCTAGGATAATTTTTAGAAAGGCTCAAAACATCATGAGTCATCTAGTGAAAAGTCATTTTGTTAAGGAGAGTGGGTGTGGGTCTGAAGTTTCGACATGGTTACCCCCCAAAATTATGGGTTGCTATAGGTGTGGCAGAGTGCAGTGTATAACGTGCAGTTTCATTACTAATATGAATAAAAATCAGTCTCTCTTTTTTGGACAAGACAAACAAGAGTATCGTATTAAACAGTATATTAATTGTAAAAGCTGCTTCGTTGTCTACCTGATCTCATGTGTTTGTGGCATGGGTTATGTGGGTAGGACAACGAGGCAGCTGTGTACACGGTTCCTCGAACATCGTAGGAACATCATCAAAAAGAACATTAAACATTCTTTATCCAGACATGTGAATTTAGTACACGGTGGTAGACTGGATTCCATCTCTGTACAGGGCATAGAAGCCATTAAAGATTTAATTAGAGAAGGAGATAGATTCTCACTACTGTGTAGAAGAGAATCCTATTGGATTTTTAAACTTAATACCCTTCACCCCTTTGGCCTCAATGAGTCTATTGAACTCGATCATTAAGTTGGAGTTCATCCTACCTTACCGTCGAACTTTTCACATGTCTGTTCTATTGTCATATCTGCTCGTTGTCCACTGCACTCATTTTGTTATCTTTTGATTTCTTTCTGTTCTATTGTTCTGATTCATTGTAAATGCCGAATTGAACCATCCACTGAATATGGAATCCTATCACTCCGATAGTGATTATTGATAAGCACACTAAAAACGTAGTTCCATGATAACCATAGTGTTTTTTAGGATGACTACATTTCCTACCGGTATGAGTCATTTTTCTCAACTCTGGGATGGTGGAACTGGAGAATCATAGTTATTCTTTTGATCGGACTTAGTGTTCTCGCATTTCAAATAGCTTTGTGTTCAATAAAATGTGAATAAAATAAATACAAACAGAAAATAATAAACTGATCTATGATTGTCAAATATAGATTGAATTTATGTTAAAGGTAGTCCTACTAATATTATTGTCTGTCCTCCATGATATGATTGGTTCCCTATCAGACAGTGAAAATGTCAATTAAGGTTATAACATATTGATCTTATTCAATATTGATTTGAAGATCTAATGTCGCTAAGAGAATTAATATATGATAATATCTCAGTCTATTTGTTTTTTAGTGCCATCTATTTACCTTGATTACTATGGGAATGTAGCCATCTAAATTAGAAGGTTCTATAGGACTTTTACATATTCACTAAACAGTATCTGTAAGTGAATATCACTCTTTTTTCTATAATTATACCATACTAGCTTATGCCTTGTTGCATTGACTGTTTTCCTGGTTCTACACAAATTAAAAATGTCACAATGATAGATATCTAATATTATAAGTGATTCACACAGATAAGAGATATAGAGTGTGTTCCCTTTTAAAATTGACACCATGTTGTAACTATTAATATGTCTATTATTATACCATTATGGTATTATACTTTGCTACATTGAATTCTTTTGGTCTCCATATTAATGTAAAGCTTTACAATGATTAACACCTAACATTATAAACAACTTACATAGATAAAGATACAGAGTATGTTCCCCTTTAAATTTGACGCCATGTTGCTGCGTTACTGTTTTTTATTTGAACAGATTTATATGTATTTATGTTTTCTATATATATCCTTAATTCAACTATGTATCCTCTGAAGCTTTTTTATGCTACATAGTGCGCTCACTAAAGTCACTACATTATTGTTTTATTATTGTTTTATTTTGTATTTTTGATTATTTTTTGTTTCATTTTATTTTATTATTATGTTATTTAGTGTTCTTTATTTATTTATTTATCCATTATATTGTATTGATAATGTGGTTAGCCAGATATGTTATTATTTGCTTATAATAGCCATAAATATATCTTGACATCAGACTGAAGCAGCAGTTGGTAACTCTATAACTCTCCAGCTGATTAGCTGAAATACAAAACACCTGTGAGAATAACATGAGGATCTGAGATCTTGAGGTAAAGACACCCTGAGACGGGTTTCCGTCACCCATAACAACTACTACTCAGTACTTGAGGACTATATGCACCTTTTATCAAGCTCCACGTATATTTCAGCCCGCATAAAGAGAAATCTTCTCCAGAGGAGACGTACCAAACAAACCCTTGCCATCAGTGGTTAACTACTCACACTTTGGACTCATATTACAACTTGCCACACTTCAGAGTCTGAGGCTAACATCTACCCTCCACTAGCTCTACGTTCTGTGAGTCCACACACAGAGGCACTTTTCTCAGAGCAGACGCTCGTGATAACTCCTATCAGAGACGGACTTCATCCACAGCGGCTAGTCCTTTGTATTTTGGATATACACTACAGCACATGTGAGTAGATACAAACTTCTGTGCACATTATTTGTTACCACCTATCGTCAGAATTAAATCTGCAATAGTTTGTACTATCTCCCTTTGGGAGTTATTGTCCCTGTGGAAATTGACATTTTAAGTCGCCAAGTGGTGCAGTTAATGGACTGATTCGATTCTTTCCAGGCAGTACAATATATTTTTGTGATATTTTTATTTTTTTATTTTTTTTTGGAACGTTCCTTATCATATTCTCTATTACTCTGAGCTCAGTGAATTCTTCTTTTTTTCACAAATGGACTATTGATTTTCCTGCCAAAAGTTACCCATTAGACCTGGCCTCCATTTCTATTTTGTGTCAGATTCTATATCGATATATTTTATTGTAAAACAATTTATTGTTAACATATATCTTTTTATTAGGTGTATTAATAAATTTCTACTCTTTTATATCTACCTCAAGGCGCTTCCTTCTCTTTTCTATTTTTGTATATATATTCAGCACATAGACAATAATATGTATTGTAATAAACATTTATTTTTATCTTTCATTTTTTCACATAGGGAGGAGGAGTCAGCAAATGCCGAAAAGGAGGCAAGCCACACGGCTGCACATGGAGGCACAAGAAGCTCCACCACCACCTCCCTTCTCATCTCCTTTCCCTGCCCCTTCCCAGGCCCAATCCACCACATCCCAAGCTTCATCCCCTTCCCCTGCCTCTTCCCAGGCCACTTCCTCATCAGAGCGTGAGCAGTGCATTTTGCGCAAATCAAATGTGATAATTGCGCCACAGACCCCAACCCATTCCTCAACCCTATCACCAGCCCCTTCCTCTTCCCAGCCCCATACCCCATCCCCATCTTCAAACCCTTCACCGGCCCATTCCTAGCCCCACAACCCTTATCAGGACCCGCCCCCAACCTCTCTTTCATCCCTTCCCTTAATTTCCCTTCCATACCATGGCAAAAGTAGGCCTGAGTTACAGCAGCTTGCTGTGGAATTTGGTTAGAATTTTAAATAAAAATGACATTTTAGAATGAAAAGTGACAAGTGATAAACATTCTTACACATATTTACACACACTTGGTGTGTGTAAATATGATTTGTTAAAAAAAGTATGTATACATCATGAAAAGGGAGTTCTTAACATTGACACAAATGTGTATAGATTATGTGTTGTGTGACTATGTTTTAGTCTGCAGAGGCAGTTCTATACATCTTTTCTTCTTAGTGCAAAGTGAGCCGATTGAAAAACCTCTGTCACTGAAATTTGATGAAGCTGCAAATGTCATGGAAAATCTTTCTTAGTTCACTCTCCTTAACTGCAAGGGAGTTTTTATAGATGAGAGTCTTGAGGGTGTTCTGTATGTGGTAGTATTGGACAATGTACAAACAGATGGATGCCAGAAGGATCACTTTCTCAAGTTCAGAAAATAGATATATTTTTCTGAGAAATTGAGAGTCCTCATGTACATGGACTATTGCAAGTTAAACAATAACTGATCAGTATACCGTACCAAAAATTGATGAAACCTTGGCTTATTTGCAATAAAGTCCACGAATTTCCATGTTAGATATGCGCAGTGGATATTACCAAATCTAAATGAATGCTTAAGTTGCTGGAAAGACTGCTTCTATTTTCCAGTTTCAGCATTTACCCCAAGGGTTGTTGGGAGCTCCTGCAGCTTTCCAGCGACACATGGAAGTCCATGGGTGGCATGAACTATTGAGACATCACTGTGTATTTAGATTATATCATTGGCCCAGATCCAGAACAACGCTTGTGAGTGAATTTACGTGTGACGGACACGTAAAATCGCGTTTTGGTAAGTACTGCGCATGCGCACCGTAGAAAATACGCTCCGTAACATAGCGTAAATGTGAACGTATGGGCCATTCACGTATGTGTCGCATAAATCCTTACGTGTGGGCGTGCCAAATTTACGTGAGTCAAAAATACGTCTGGAATACGCTATGTAGGCGGGGGTTTGTATTTAAAGTGTACAGTATGGGCGTGCTTAGCTGCGTAAATACGTGTTGCTCATGCGTACGTGAGCGGATGACATCGGTTACGTGGTCAAAAGTTAAGGTAGGGTTTGGAAGGTGGATCTCAGACAAAATACGTACATTCAAGGGGTGAGCCAAGGGGAGTGTATAGAAGGTACGCACGTGTAAATATGCTACGCGAGTAAACATATTGCAAGCAGAATTCTGGATCTACCCCATTGTGTTCAGTCATACCTTGCAAGAACATAATCATAGACTATTTTATTATAAAATTAAATTACACTTTTATTATAATATTAAATAGACTATTTTATTATAATATTAAATTGCTTGATCATTTGCTGGAAAGGGCTTAAAGTCGTTTTTGGACAAATCTCATTTATCTCAAACCACAGTGAAGTATGTTGGCCATATAGTGAGTCAGGACAGCATCTCTACTGAGCCATCAAAAGAGGAAGCAATAGTCAGCTGGCTAAGACCCACAAACATGAAGGAAATATGTTACTTTTTGGGGTTCTGTGTGTATTTAAGAGATTCATACCCCAATATTTATGAATTTCAAAGCCTTTGAATGAATTGACTCAGGGCTATTCCTCTTCTAAGGGAGTAACTACAAGAAGGCTATAAACATGCCCTATTTCAAGGTGTATGAAGTTTTCAGTGAAGGATGGACACCTCAGTGTGGAGTGGCTTTCCAGAGATTGAAGAACCTTCTTATCCAGTCACCAATCTTGGCATATGCAATCCTGTTTTGCCCTATGTGCTTCATATTGACTACTCCTTCAATGGCATTGGGGTAGTATACTTCCAAGAACAACAAAGGAGATTACAGACAGTATACTACATTAGCAGAGGTCTGACACCTAGTTAAAAAAATTATCCTAAACACAAATTCCTTGCCATCGTGCAATGGAAAAGTGCAGAAATTGGCTTGTGATGGAAAAGCTGGCAAGCAGTTGCTGCTATATGAGGAAAATGCCAGCAGGCATATGGTGGTATATGAGGGAAAGGGTTACAAGCAGATGGAGTATGTGAAGGAAAGGCTGGCATGCAGATGGTGGTAATGGAGGAAATGCTAGCACACAGGGATTGGAATGTAAGGGGAAGGCAGACATGCAGGTATATGGTAAGTGAGGAAAAGCTGGCATAAAGGGATTTGTATATGACATATAGGCTGGCGTAGAGGGATTGCTATGTGAAATAAAGGCTGGCATGCTGTTGGCGGTATGCAAGGGCTGGTAAGCAAGGATAGGTATATAAGGGAATCGCTGGAATGCAGGTGGTAGTATGCGAGGGAAGGACTAAAAAGCATGCCCTCCATATGGCCTTGGCAGCAGCTGTTACTAGCAGCAATATTGATTTATGATCACATGATATGCACATTAGTATAGCTTGCTTCAAACATGTGAAGACTACAGGTAGAGGAAGACCATCCTGCTGTGGATCCATAGGGAGAGGAACGCACAAGAAAAGAAAGTTTGGGAAAGAGAAACAGGGGAGGTAGGGAGTAGAAGATGGAGAGAAACAAGGGGTTAAGAGACAGATAGTGGGAGGTTTGACGGACACATGGTGAGATGTAGTGGGTGGTTAGAGACACACAGGTGGAAAGATAGTGGAAGTAGAGAAACAGGGAAAAAGTGGGGTTTGGAAGAAAGTATGGGGGTTGAAATGACACAGGGGGCTTGATAATGTGTGGGTTTGAAGAGACACAGGAGCGACATGAAAAACAAAAGAAGTTGAAGAAGGCCATTGTATTGGTGAACATGTTTTCTGTGTAATATATATGTATTAAATATATTTGTGAATAAAAAGAAAAATACATTTTATATAAAAAAATAACACATAAAAATAAATCTAAATGCATTGTGTGGTCGTCATTTTCTTATTCACCCAGGACACCAAAATAGCTAGGTACAACCCTGTGTCAACAAAAATAAATTACTCATCTTAAATACATTTGCTTTATTAAGTAACTGTGTAATAATTTTGTTGCCTACACTTTGCACAGGGTGAATCAACGTATGAGCTGTACCAAATTTTTCCCCTAGTCAGAGGAGTATATAGCTGTTACACCCCATCTGTCTGGCCAGAAAGACGTATAAGGGTCAACGTTTTGCTACCTTGCTTCCTAATTAGCTGGGAGGTATGTGCAGATTCAGAAGCTGATTGGGACAGGTGCCTGTTATTTATCTTACATTGCTGGTTATATCATCTGGTTTCCTGCATTCTGCCTGCTCTGGTATTTCTGCTCTGTCTAGCATTGCTAGTTCTGACTGTTGTGTGGCTCTTTCCTTGTACTCTACCTTATCTATTCCTGGTCTCTCCTTGGGCCTAATTCACTAAACTCGAATTTTTTCCCAAAAATCAAATCGCGGGTCATCGCGGCCCATCGCCGCGAATGACCCGCGATTGGTGAATTTTTTGGACCCTAATTCACTAACCATGCGATTTTTTTCAAACTCACGCGATGCCCGCGATGCATTTGGGGCTTTTTCGCAGTGATTTTAATGAAAAAATCACAGCGAATAGCCCTTCGACTAATCGCGGCACATCGCGTGTGTTTTGAAAAATTTCTAAGTTCAGCATGTTTACAATGTGTATCCATGCTGTAGCCACTGAATTACAACGATCCTCAGTGATTTTAAAAATCACAGCGAATAGCCCTTCGACTAATCGCGGCACATCGCGTGTGTTTTGAAAAATTTCTAAGTTCAGCATGTTTACAATGTGTATCCATGCTGTAGCCACTGAATTAAATTACACCTCAAAGGTGATCGTTGTAATTCTCTGTTTACAGCATGGATACAATTGTATCCATACTGAACTGCGTGTCGCGTGTGTGTAAAAAAAAAAATAAACAAATAAATGAATCCTTAAAAACATTAAATAAAGTGTTACATATGTAAATAAAATAGTAAACCTAGCTAACATTAACCCCTACGTGTATGCACTTACCTTAGGAGGTCATCTCTCCTAATCTAAGTGTCTAAAAAAAAGTGTGACATGTGTATAATAAAAAAAAAAAAAATTATAAACTCACCATTAGCTGTCCGCATCTTGGGAGCCTTCAATATTCCTTAA
>WWET01000308.1:52439-63156 GCA_011038615.1 Limnodynastes dumerilii
CAGACAGACAGACAGAGCTTACCTTCATCCTTCAGGGATAACCAGTAAGACGCTGGCAGCCAGAAAGTGAAAGTCATTTCCTCTATGTCTGGTCTGAGCTCTGATTGGCTGCCTGTGCTGAGCTCTGATTGGCTGCCTGTGCTGAGCTCTGATAGGCTGCCTGTCTGCCTGTCTGGAAATCGTCCCCAGCGTTGCTGCAGGACGTCTCCCACTGACACCAACGGTGACTGTGCCCGGGGCTGAGAACGGACCACTGCCCCCTAACACAAAATAATCTCCAAGCTCTTTAAAAGTAAATAAACAAAATAAAATTTTTTTTTTGTTAAATGGCCACCCGTACTGCACATTCCCGGGCCCCTCGTCAGGTCCGGACCCGGGTAATTAGTACCCCCCCCCCCCCGCTCTGCGGCACTGGGGGCTGCAATAAGGACAGAAGCTTATGAGGGGGCTGCAATAAGGGCTGAAAAATGATAGGGAGCTGCAATAAGGGCAAGATCATGCACTTTTTTTTACAAAAAAGTGCACTGCACTTAACAAGGAACTCAACAAGGAACCTAACTCTTCACCATGTTTATTTTATTACCATGTTCATGATCCAGAAAATTTTGTCTTTGCACACAAGTTTCCCTCTTATGTAATTATTGTCTTATTGTAAACTGAATTTTGCCATGCATAGAACATTTATTTTATTTACATAATACATAGGAATAAGGAACCTTCTTTGCAGCTTATACTGAAAAAGCTATCACTGATTTCAACAGGGTTTCTTAGTATGTACTGTATGTATGCCAAAAACTAGGACAATTGAACTTAAGTTTTAGCCTGAGGGAATTGGAGTGTAGGTCGCCACCTCAAACTGCCCTTTTTCAAAAGGGCCTTTTTCTACCATGCTAAAGCAAAATGCCTGGGAAATCGATTGCTTCTCCCTCTCTGAGGAGAAGCAATTGATGATTCCCAGGACGGAGACACTGTGGCGAATGGTATGTATCCCTTCTCCTAATACTTACCCTAACCCTCTTCTTCTATTACTCTGACCCTAACACTCCCCTTGCATTACCCTAACCCATACCTCCCCACAGCCTGACCCTAAGATTCCCCTTCCACAGCCTGACCCTAAGACTCCCTTTCCCGCAGTCTAATCCTAAGACTCCCTTCCCCGTAGCCTAACCCTAAGACTGCTTCTGCTTACGGCTGACTCTATTTCTAAAATAGCAGTTTCACAGTGGCGACACCCAGCGGGGAAGTTAATCCCTGAGTTGCGAAGTAGCAGGGGGATCCCCTAGCCAAAACAACTAATCATCTAAACATCACACACCTTGCTAGCCCTGTCACTGAGGGGAAGTCTTGGGGAAATCTTAGATCTTAGCCCCCTCAAGCCTAGCCCCCTCCTCTTTGATCATCAGAAGTTCTCCCACCCTCCCTCCCCTTTAACATGAAGTTTGTTGCGTGCATCAGTATTTTCTAAACATAGTTTGAACTTCCTTGAAGATGGTTATGGTCATGATGCCCTCAGTGTCAGCGGGAAGGTAGTGCAGTTATTTGTGTACTGGTTTGCAGTTATGTACTGGTGACCAACCATGGAGCTTTTGTTCTCCCCTAGTACCCCTGGGATACTATTTTGGTCACAAGCATAGATGGTGGCAGCACTTGGTTTTGTTTCCTGGTCAGGCCCAGGGTAAATTGGGGGCATCTTCATCCATCTCCAGGCTGTTATTTGGTGCCTGTAGAAGTGGGGTGGTGACATGCCCCCACTTGGCATTACCAGACCTTTCAGTCTGCACTGCTCTTTTTTGTGTCACCATCTTTATGTTCCGTTGTTTATCAATGATTATTGATGAATATTATATTGTATGTTTGTTTAATTTTAAGGACTCAGTTGAGTGCTTTTTTTTTTTTTTTACCAACCAATTGTCTGGTTATTTGATTTAAAGATGCAATTGGGGCCAGTTAAGGTAGAAGCCCAGCTCAACTGACTCAACCTTAAGGCATGTATGCATAGGACTTTAAGGTACTTGTGAATTTCATAGTACTATTATAGCAGCAATTAGGCACAACACTAAATATACTAATGCTGGTATCAGTCAGGTTATTTAAAAAAAATCATAAATGCATGAAAGTGCAAGACATTTTTTTCTTGCAGAAAGCACAGGATAACGGAAATGTTTGATTTAATACGTGCCCAGGTGTTGCAAGATAAGTTTGTATAAACTTATGTCTTAAATATATTTAAACAAAATTGTAGTAAATTACAGAAGTGTCCACTTAAACTTTTCCAAAAATACTGCTATAGTGCGCCATGCATGGAGACAAATGATGAGTTCTGCCAAGTCATTATTTTTGCAAAAAAAATTTAAGGAGGCTGAAATACAATGCAGTAACCTTTTTTAGACAGCAGGAGGAACTTTTATAAAACTACCCTGCAACTGTGTAAGAAGGAAAAAAAAAAGAGTGTACCATAGGCAAGGGAACAAGCAGATTGGATTCCCCCGATATTGCCCATACCAGCACCAGGCTTTAACAGGCTTGGCTGCTGGAACCAGAGAGTGGGGTACCAGTAGACCGATTGGCACCAGGGCTGGTTTTCCCATGAGTGTGGACCTTCCAAAAGGAACCACGGGTTCCCCCTTCCTGGTTACAACCAGCTCTAGTTAGTACTAGGGTTTTTCCTGCCTCCCGTTGGCAGTGGGTAACAGGGTAATAGTTAAAAGTACATAAACACATAAAAGTGCTGCGCTAGGATTTGGTGCTAGTACCAAATAAACAAGACCAAACAGAGACAAACAAAGGAGCAAACATAGACAAGAAGAAATAAACCAGAAGGGACAGGATCAAGAGAACACAGGGCTGAGACCTACACAGAATGAAAGACAATCAATGATCCAGCAAAAAATGCTGGATCATGCATGGTATAAATAGCCAGGTGTCAGGTGTGATCCATGATGGATGATGACCAAACACCTGACACTTGACCCAGAGACTGAGCACAGCAGCACCTATGGTGGAAGACTAGAATGCAGTCCAGAGCAGAGAACTCAGGTGACTTCTAGTGGAAAGAGGCCAACACTGCAGAAGGCCTAACAAGTACATAGCTTATTAACCAGCTTAGGCCAGCAACAATTTGCAAAAGTAACAGTAAACAAAATGCAGCCTGAAAGGCATTTAATGTATCAAAATAGGAGGAAAGCAAGAAGAGAAAAGAGGTGTGAAGAGAGAAAGAAAGAAGAGGTGGGGGGGAGAAGAAGCAACCAGGTGCTAGTGTCAGTAAGCTGAAGTTTGGTTATTACAGGGTGTATGAGGTAGAAGCTCCAATGCCACAATGAGTTGGCTAGAGGAGATGAGTTCAGGAACAGAACCCACGGGAGCCAATTAGCTTTGTATTCTGTAAATTTGTCTGTGGTGAAGAGAATCAGTTCCTCCATTGACCTGTAAAGCTCCACTCTTTTAAGTTATTCAGAGATTTAGGGGGCATTAGTAGGCCTCCAGTGGACTGGGATCACCGTCCTTGCAGCGTTACTGAGATGTAGCAAAAGGAAGTGTTTTAGGGAGGCAATCGGCCCAGGGGGAAGTGACAACAGCCAGAATTTTGGGTCAGTGGGGATATCGGGGCTGACCAATTTATGAGTTGTCTCAAAAACCTGGTCCCAAAAGGGGATGAGTTAAGGACATCTCCACCATATGTGTGTTAGGGAGCCTACAGCCAGGTTACTATGCCAACATAGGGTAAAGATATGAGGAAGGAACGAATGAAGTATTTGAGGCATTCTGTACCACCTCGTCTTAAGCTGAGTCTCGATCACAGAAAGGCTGCAAGAACAGACATGGGACTCTTTGAGCGATGGGGGGTTAGTTAGGTCTCGTCCCAAGAATTCTGTATATCGAGGGCTGTTGGGGTAGAGGTCTCTAAGGAGTAGTTTGTAGATAGTGGATATTGTATGTTTAGGAAGAGGAGATTGGATACAGAGTATCTCAAATGTGGTAAGCTCCCTTTTAATATACATGCCGTATTTGGTGGTAATAAGGTAATGGAGAATTTGGATATAGGACCAAATTAAAGAGGGTAGGATGAATGCTTAGTTTGGAGTTCAGAGAAGGAAGGTAAAGATCTGTTATGTAATATTTGGTAAGTAAAAGAGAGCCCAATTTCCGTCCAATATGCCAAATTGCGGGGGTCCAAGCCCGGGGGGGAGTCTGGTTTATAACAGAGAGGAACCAAGAGGGAGTGCTGGGAGAAGATCGTATCTCTTAGGCATGCCCGCCTCCAAATCTCCAGGGTTGGCATGATAGTAAGGTTGGATGTAAAGTTAAAGGAGGGGAGCCATGGGAGGAACTGCAGAGGTGTATGGGTGAAACAGTTTTCAAGGCATATCCTTTGTTTTGCTAGTGGGGAGGATGACCAGTCCAAGACCCTCTGAAGATGCACTGTGCAATAATATGCAATTAGGAGAGAAGCTTGGAGGCCCCCTGTACTTTTTAAGCAAAACAGAACATCCCTCCAGCACCTAGGTCTACATCCTCCTCAGATAAAGTTTACCAAAAGGTGTTGTGCAGATTTAAAAAATTAAGTAGGTATATGTATTGGTAATGCCTGAAGGACAAATATGCAGGCCTAGGGATTAAAACAATTAATCTTAAAATTTGAGAGAGATCCAAATTTAGCAAATTCCTCCATTAGCATGGGAATTGAAGAATTTTGCATAATTAAAAATGACATCATCAGCAAACAGGGCAAGCTTGACCTTCTCGCCATCCATGGAGATTCCATGTTTGTCAGGGTGAGAACAAATAGTTCTGGCTAGTGTCTCAATGCACAAGACAAACATGAGTATTGAAAGCGGACAACCCTGATGAGTACTGTTGGAGATACGGAATGGATCTGATAAGGTTGATAAGCCATGATCCATTGCAAGAAGGGAGGACCCAGACCCATGTGAACCAAGACCCCTCACATAAGTCCAAAGCAAATGCTTTTTTTGCATCAGTGGATAATAGAACTAGTGGGGTTCTGTGGCAATTGGCCCAATGGATGGCCCTTTAGTGGAATTGTCCCTAGCCTCTCAACCTATGACAAAGCCTATTTGATCAGTGTTGACAAGAGTGGGTAAAAAGTGTTGTAGCCTTATGGCTAACAACTTCATAAAGAGTTAAGGAGTGATATGGGGTAGTAGCTTTCGCATCTGGTCGTGTCCTTTCCCTCTTTCAGGACCAGAGTTATACGAGCCTCTAATGATTGGGAGAAAAGAAAAAAGACTTTGATATTGCATTAACGGCTCGCAGTAGAATAGGGAGGCATTTGTCAGGGAATGCTTTATAAAATGAGGATGTGAAGCCATCAGGTCCGGGGCTTTTACCGGCAGGGGCGGATTTAATTGCCGCCTCCAGTTCAGGCAGGGTGAAGGAGGAATTCAGGGTGTTGCGTTTGTCAGCGGATAATTAGGTAAATTGACAGTCGGTGAGATATTGGGAAATATGGATCTGTCAGATAAGTAAAGAGCCGTTGGTGGAGGCGTTTTATATGTTTAAAGTTTGGCATAGTAGGAGTTAAAGGCCAATGCTATATTGCTATTTAGATGGAATTTTCTGCCCTGTGAGTCTTGGATAGTTTGAATGTAGGTCAGGAATCATTGAGCCCTTAAGATTCTAGTAAGCATTCGGCCTGGTTGATTACCCCATTGAAAAAATCAGTTTCTACACCTATGGTATGCCAGGCTTATTCTGTCATCAAGAAGGCAGTTTAGCTTGGCCCTAGTGGCAGTGAATTCTTGGAGAATGGAGGGAGAGATTGTAGACTTGTGTTGTATCTCAAGGGTGATAATCTTGGTAAGGAGGATATAGCTTAGCTCCTCCTTCTGTTGCTTGAGGTAGGACCCCAGTTGAATGCAACGGCCACATTTGCAACACATTTGAGAGCTTCCCAGACTATGACCTGGGAAGTGTGGCCGGTGTCGATGTCAGTTAAGTATTCTCTCAATGTGTTCTCTAGTTGTGTTTTACAGTAGAGGTCTTGAAGGTGTCTCTCATTAAACCTCCAAGTCCATGCCCCTGCAACAGGGTTGGGTGTAGTTAGGGTAGCGAGGACTGGTAAGGGGTCTGACTAAGTCTGAGGGCCTATGGAAGCATCATGTAGCAGGTGAAGGTGATAGTGGTCTATGATCAGGTAGTCCAGTCTTGTGTACGTAGAAGCAGAGTGTGAAAAGCATGTGAAGTCATGTTTATTAGGGTGAAAGAGTCACCATGTGTCGCGGAGTTGGAAGTCATCGAACAAGCTTCTCAATTTTCTAGATATAGTCAGAGAGCGGCTAGCAGTAGTTCGGGAAACATCTAAGTGTGGGCCAGGGACCAATTTAAGTCCACTCCCAAGATAACTATGCCCTCTTTCTCGGATTCCAATCTTTCAAGAGTTTTAGTAATAAATGGCAATTGACCAGTGTTGGGGTCGTACAAATTGTCAAAAGTATAAACCTGACCCAGAGTCTTGACTAAGAGTCCTCTCCCTTCCTCAAAGCACAAGACTGTTGTGTCAGTAATGGGAAAGCAGGATTACCACCCGCTAAGGCGAAATCTGATCAAAAGTGTGTATCTTGGAAAAGTGTAATGTTGATTTTTCCGTGTGTAGCGGATGAGGAGAACGGAGAGGAGAGAGCAGAAGAAAGAGAGCAGAAGTGGGAAAAAAAGGAAAGAGAAGAAAAGCGTTAGTAAAAACATGTCATCATACTTAAAAGAAAAAGACCTGAGTTAAGGCCAACAAAAAGCCATAATGTGGAAAGTACATGCATGATGGTAGGGGGATACACCATGCACCAACAAGAACTAGGGATACTAAAGTATGTTATTTGGTGAAATAGGAATGACACAGCTTGCGTTATAGTGACAGAAAGAGTTTAGTAAATGGGGAACTGACTTAATGCCTAGACTAAATTAGTTGGAAAGGAACACTTGGTAAAGAGTGCATTACGGGGCTCTTCAGGGAAATCAAGAACATTACCCTTAAACTAAAAATTATTAGGAATATAAACGTAGAGTTCATATAATGTCTGGGGTTGCTGCTGTTGCTTCAGCAGGTTGATGTGACCGGTGGTGGTGGGTCTTTTGTTGTTGCCATAGGTTCCTTTGTGAAAGAGGAATCAAGGACAACGCTTTATATATAGAGGACCACTCTGGGAGAGGAATCTTAGTTATTCCCAGGTCATCACAAAAAGATGTGAGGCCTTCCGGGTCCCAGAGGGTGAGAAGCTTCTTTTGATGGGCTATTTTAACGCTAAATGGAAAGCCCCAGGGGAATTTAAGGTTGTTGCAACGAAGATCACCTGTCACTGGTTGGAGAAGACGACGTTGTTGGAGGGTATACCAAGACAAGTCTTGGAAAATTCGGACACCATTGATTTCGAGTGGTTCCTTCTGTCTATATTTTTCTTTAAACCTGGAAACATAAAAATTTTATACATAGGAATATATCAGTTTATGATCTATTAATATATTAATATACAATGTATATAATTATGAAACAGGAGAACTTGTATTGTGTGAGGAGAACGGCACTAAAAGTGAGGAGTAGAGACAATAAAAATGGGTATTTGTGACTTTAAGAACAAACTAAAGGACTAATTAATTATGCCATCACCTGGAATCAAGACTTTTATGGAGACCTATTGAGTGCTCAGGTATTCGCTTTGAGAAAGTCTGGAAACGCATCAGGGGGTGAAGACCAGTCTTTTAATTACATTGGAGCATCTCACTTGAATTTGTGAGAAAAAAGTAGCAGGAAATCCTTAACCTTCTATAGCTGCCGAAGCAGGAGTTCAAACTTTAGCCGCAAACCATCGGGCAGTATAAGCAGTGGAAGAGTGTAAAGGAGGAGTTTCATTTGCACGTGGAGGAGAAGGAGCAATCCATCTGACATCTTGCCGATACCTTTCCCCGTGGTGTACCATCCAGTTCATCCGGTCTGATCAACCGGAGCAGCCGCATCTAACGGAGCACAACTGGAGACTCAGTCAGGATAAAAGAACTGTCCTCTCTATTGGGGTAAGAACCATATACTTTCTCCCCAGAACCCTGCACTCCACATGCTTCCTAATGGAGTTACTCACTTAAATTTTCCCTGCACAACCTGCTACTGATATGTGATATAAGGTGCTCCATATTCGAACATTGACTGTCAATATTGAGGGACGTGGTGTTCAATGTGATTTATCACATATACTATGAAAAGCACTTTTTCTCCTATCCTACATTTTATAGATGTTTTCTTATTCAATTGCATGGTTTTAGATTAGAGTTTAATTAAAAAGTTTCTACTTATCAACATTTTGTGTGCCGTTCTCCACCTTTGACTACTCAAAGTCAACTAATGTTTAAGGTGAACAAGTCACCTAGGTTGGCAGAAATATAGTAATAAAAATAGTAAGCAGCTGTTGGAGGGGAGAGTCTTACCCACTCTCCCTAAAAACAAAAATTACGAAGAGAAGAAATAGACCACAGTGCTATGCCCAACAGTGGGGCTAAAGTATGGGGAATGAGTAAAATTCACCAGTAATGAAATTCATTAATATAAATAAATGTCGAGCAGTGACATTAAAAAACACGTTTAATTGCAAAAAGAACAAAAAAATAACCATAAAAGACAATATATTAAAACAATCAAATTATGCACAGCTGAAGATCTCACACCTATGGTGTGCACAGTAAAGGCGTGTAAATAATGATAAGAGTCCAATGAATATTGCACACTAAAAGTAGCTACAATCCCTAAAGAAAGTAACGTTCACTGGTAGCAGCCAAAGTTGTATCCAATTGTAATGAATAGTGCTGAGACGTAAATATTGTGTCCTCTATAAGGGGGTATGAAACAATGTAACAGTCCCCTTTAGTGATGGTGGTGTAAATAGCTGGAGGGAATCCCTCAGCAGAGTTCTGTTGAGGACTTGGAGTAGATGTACTCCGGAGCACTACAGGTGAGCCCTATGTCGGCTCTCCTAGGTACAGCTTCTCACATGCAGGAAAGTGCGGTGCAATAAAATAGGACCCAAAGTCCTTGGTACTCACTGTCCCAGTACAGCAATAAGATAGGGTCCAGGGAAGTGGAGCACCGCTCCTCCGTGGGGAGATGGAGTTAGAACGTAGCGGAACGTAGCCGTTCTGCTTACCACGGACCGCAGACCCAGCTGTGTGGGAGGTACTGTGCGTCAGCTGATTAGCACATAGCAATAGTAGGCGTTTCCGTTGACGCGTTTCGTCCCGGAGAGGGACTTTCTCAAAACGGCTAGTGTGGATCTCTATGGTCTAGGCTGCTTATAAAGGAATTTCTCGGTCGATGGTGATAGGTTTCTTCTAATTGAGCTGGCATGATGTAATCACCAGTATAAAAGGTATATACTCGAGCCTATATTGCCATATGTACATAAAATAAAATATTACATAAACATAAGACAGCCTAGTTCATTGTGCAATTACACAGAAGATATATATATAAAATATAAATGTTAAATAATAATAACAATCGTAATGTTCACTGCTCGACGTAATAATTGTAAATTTATTAATATACATATCATAACACTATATAAGAATGTTTCCACTTATAGGGTATTTTTATACATGTTGGCAATCAATCATGTTTAAAGTATTGAGATATGGAGGTTATGAAGTTTCTCTTATTTTACTCAAATAAAAAATCTACAGGGATCGTCACCATTTGCATTGCGTGTCTAGAAACTGTACACATTTATTAGCCCTCTAGTTATAATCCGGGTACATCCTAAGGAATTAGTATCTCTATATTTGACACAGATATCCATAGTATCTCTACTTAAGGCAGAGACAGATTTCCAATAGTTCATTTTTATCTGATTACATAAGAGTGGTTTCTGCAACATAAATAATCCAAATGAATTAAATTAAATTAAATTAAACTAAATTTAGCTAGACCACTGATGGTGTTTGAATATGATACATATTTGACCATACATGGTATACTCCACTTTCTGTTTAGTATTGAAAAGACAGTGTGAAATCCACACGTACTTTAGTATATAGGAATACACATACTGTTATTTAATAACAATGAGAGGTATAAAGTTTCTCTTGTCTTAAATAAAATACTGGGGACCTACAAAAATCATAACAAATTGCATTATAACTGGGAATTGCACATAATTCTGTGCCTAGTACCATATATTTATGGCGCATCGTGAGAATTTAATATCTCTATGTTGCTCCCCTAAATATCAATCATTTCCCTATCTAGTAGAGAGAGTAGAGTCATAGATGTAAACCCTATTTTGGGTGTATTACATCTATAAGATCTAATCCGCTCTATATTTATTATTTATGAAAAAAAAGGTAAAATCTACCTATATTCCAATGTAAATACCGGGTAATATAAATGTAAATCTCACTGCTTGGGTTGTAACAACAAAAAACAGTGTGATACATCAGACCAAAGTAATCTATTCCCTCCAATTATAACCGGATATATCCGGACTATATCAATCCTGACCGGTAGGTCCAGTGAAGACAAAGTCACAAAAAATCCATAACAAACTAGGGGAAACAGAAATAAATGAAAATAATGAAATACACATATACAAGTGACCAATAATTAGATGTTTAATATCCAGTATCCTTAAACTCCACCATGTCGTTGAGGCCCTCTGGTACCAAAGTTTGTAATTTGAATATCCAGAAGGCCTCTCTCTGGCAGAGTTTGGTGTATCTATCA
>WWET01000308.1:79966-95202 GCA_011038615.1 Limnodynastes dumerilii
AGTCTACCCAGGTTTGAGTGAGGGCTATAAGCCCAGTCTTGTAGCTGGGCTAGTATGCTTGCCTCTTGATACTTGGCTAGACGCGGTAAAGCTACACCTCCTAATTGTTTGGGAAGAATCATCCGATAATGAGCCATTTTAGGTAGTTTATGTCTCCACACATAGGTAGACATAAGAGAATGAAATTTGGTTAGGCAGGATTGAGGCCATTGATAAGGGATAGTACGAAATAAGTACATACATTTTGGTAGGAGTATCATTTAATAAGACTCTATCCTGCCCAGCCACAAAATTTCATAATTTACTCATGATTTTGTTAGAGAGGTTAAATGTAGGAAAAGAGAGAGGGCATTACACTCAAATATATCAGAGATGGATGTGGGAATTTGTACGCCTAGGTACTTAATCTCTTTTGATTGGAAGTTATAGTGGAAGTTGGAGTTTAGCCAGTAAAGGAGGGGGAATATTAAATGAAAGGGCATCAGATTTAGTGGGATTTAAGGGAGGCTTTGGAATAGTTATCAAGAAGAGAGTTGAGCTCTGATAGGGAGGAATCCAGTTTGGTTGCAAACAACAAGATATCATCTGCAAACAGGCACAATTTATGCGCCTGTGTGCTGCATTTAATACCTGCGAAATTTGAGGATGAGCAAATTAGAGCAGGTAAAGGCTCAATAGCCAAAGCAAAATTAAGGGCAGCATCGGGTGCCGTTAGAAATGGGGAAAGGCGTAGAAAGGAAGCAATTACTAAAGACTCTGGCATGTGGGTTATTATACAATGCCATTATCAAGTGTAATATTTGATCCTTAAATCCGTATCTGACTAAGGAATCTCAGATAAAAAGCCAATGAAGCTTGTCAAAGGCTTTCTCTGCATCTAGGGAGAGCAAAACACATTGATCCTCCTTGCAAGAGAGTAATTCAATTAGATTGAGGACTCTATGGGTGTTATCCGATGCCTGGCGCTGTGGGACAAATCCCACCTGATCATGATGAATCAAGTTGGGGAGAAGTGGGTTTATGCGATTGGCAAGCAGTTTAGCATACGTTTTTAAATCACAGTTTAACAGAGCTATGGGACAATAGTTTTTACAGAAGGAAGTATCTTTTCCAGGTTTGGGTATTGTAATTATTTATGCTTCCAACATCTCATGTGGGAAAGATCCGCCATCTGATATTGAGTTAAACAGATTAAGACGGAGCGGTGTAAGATCTTCTTGGAAGATTTTATAGAATTCGTTAATGAATCCATCGGGACCTGGGGCTTTAGAGTTAGGGAGGTTCTTAATGACCCAGTCTATTTCTTGGACCGTCCATGGAGCACATAGAGCATCAATATCAACCTGTTTTAGTTGCTGGAGGATAAAAGAATCTAACAGTTGCTTTATTGAAAGGGGATTTGGCTGGAAAGTATTAACATCTTCGCTTAAGTTATATAATTGTGAATAACCAGCTGGGTTAATGGCTCGAATTCCTCCAGGAGAGTCTATGGGCCTGATCCAGAGCTACCAGGTAGCGCTGAGCGTACTAACACTCAGCGTTACATCGTGGACTCCCCCTGACACTCCCCCTGCCCCCAGCGTACTTTCCCTCACTTACGCCGGCTGAATGCTACCTTAACTTCAGCCGGCGTAAGCAAAGGTAACTATGCTGGGACGGCGGCGTTGTTACAATAACGCTGCCCTCCCAGCCTCATTACCCTCCCTCCCCCCGCCTCCCTGTGTAGCTCTGAGTTTTCTTGCTAGAAGTTTCCCAGCTTTGTTACCTGCCAGGTAATCGTGTTGTCGAAGTTTGTTAAGGGCTATTTTTGTATGGAGCATAAGAAGTTTTTGGAGTTGGCTTCTAGCTGCTGAAAGTTCTTTCTTTAGAGATTTGGAGGTTTACTGTTGATTTTGATGCTCCAGAGATACAATTTTAGATTCCAGGTCATCAAGAAGTAACTGCTGTTGCTTTTTAGTTCTAGCTCTGGCTAGAGCATTACCGACTTTAATATACACCAATGTGTAGAAAGGGTTGTATCAGCTGTGGCATTTGTTTGAAGGAACAGCTTCAAGGCATCGGATAAGGCCACTCTATATTTAACAGAATCAAGTAAATATTCTTGTAATCTCCAAGATCAAGGTAGCATTCTAGAGGATTGAAATTCCCATGCCCACAAAATCGGGGCATGATCAGACCACGTTATAGGTAGAATTTGTGTGGAGTGGGAGTGTTGTAAAGACCATTTATCTGTGAGGATTAAATCGATACAGGAGTAGGAATTATGTGGGTTAGAAAAAAAGATGTAGTCTCTGGTTCTTGGGTTGTGAACTCTCCAGGTATCGTAAAGGTCAAACTCTGCTAAGAGTTTTTTGAAAGCGCAAAATGGGCCAGAGTTGTCAGTTAAGGTTGAGGTGGAAATAGGGCGGGATTTATCAAGATTTTGATCTGGGACAAGATTGAAGTTCCCCAGAATAATTAGCCCCCCTTTACTTACTATGTTTCTGTATAACTTCGCATAAAAAGGAAACCTGTCTAGAATTGGGAGCATAAAGGGAAACTATCGTTAATTTCTGCTCCTTGAGGCAACCGGTCAATACCATACCATAAATTCCGATATATTAGGGCTATTATACATCAACATATACAAAGGGATATAGACAAGCCTGTTTAATCGTTGAGATGCCATCGGCCATTCAGCATGTTTGAGTCCATTCCTTCTAGATAGAGGCCGTGGTTTGATTGTGTTACAACACTCTATGGGTACAGCGTGGTTACCAATGCAGAAACCCAAACAAACCAGGAGTAACACTGGAACCCTTGCACGCAGCAGATAATAAGGCAGATCAATACTGGAACCCTTACAAGCTTTCCTCAAATAAAACATAAACCAGGCGAGCATGCGAATCAGGAGCATAGGGAAGCAAACTCCTATACCTACTGCTACTACTAAGAGTAGAGAGGAAGAGGTAAAGCCTGGAAGCTAGAATAACCACACAGGAGGAATACCACAGCATGCTAAATAGCAGAATACCACAGTATGCTAAATAGCAGTAAAACCTGGAGGAACCACAGTTCCCAGAAAAACAGAACCAGGTATACCCTGATGCAAGAGAGCAGAAAGGAGATCAGAGTATGGTGAGAAACTCAGAACCGACGCTCCGGAAGATGGCACACACTGAAACGTGGAGGACCTCCTATACACACTATGAGATAAATAACACAGAGGAGACTAACACTCACCAATCACACCGTAGGTGGTAATAACAGTGGATACAGAGTACACTCACCGATACACACACACACGCTGGAAGGTGGCAACACAGCGGGGGCAACTCGGGAGGAATAGAGGACACACAGGCAAGGTGGAATATACCAGGTGGCTAACAGATACAATAGGAGTACAAACAGGTGGACTCCTACACGCTACAAGATGGCAACTGCAGCGTGAACACACCAGGGGTGAGGAGATGGAACACTCACTCGACAGGTACGGCAATCAGTGCAAGATGACAACACGCGTACACCACTCACGAAGAAGGAAGCTGACCGAGACCTGGCCGGGAATAAGGCCGCCGACGCGAGCAGCAAGCTACTCGCGTCGCGCATCTCACACAAGACAGTGGGCAGACAAAACACAACAGCAAGGGGAAGAAAAGGCAAGGGTAGCAACACAGGCTACAAAAATACGATCAAACACTCAGCAGAGCACGATCAGAAGCAGGCAGAACGCAGGTAAACCAGACGCTATAACAAACATCGATTCTCCCGGGTAAAAGCTATTTAAAGACCGGCCCACCAATCAGCAGTGCAGCACTGACACACCTCCTGCTAATAGTGCAGCTGGGGAGAATTAAGCACAATAAACACAGGGAAAAATCACAAGTACCTAGGTCTGTCCCTACAGAGTGTAACAGATTGGAGGAACAAGATGTCGGAGTCGGAAGCTTCCACCCAGCCAGAAATTTAGTTCCCGCTTCCAATGATGAAATCACATAGGTGGAGCCTTCATGTTGAATCAATAAGCCCCAGCGGTACAGAATATCGTTATCCCGAAGAACAGTTGTAATAGGATGAAAAGACCTCCTCCTCACGTGTCGTAGCTGAAAAGTCAGGATATATCTGAAGTCCTTCCAGAACTCGATGTGCCTGGCCTTTTGTAGTACTTGCTCTTTAACGTGGAAGAAGTGGAGGTGAAGAAGGGTGTCTCTGGGAAAATTTCCTGTATTGGTGCGTGGTTTCGGTAGGCGATGTATTCTGTCAATAAGTAAGTCCAAATCCTTGGCATCTGGGAGAATTTTATGAAAGACATCTAGAGCAATCTGTAGGAGATATTTGTTGGAGATTGACTCGGGATGCCTATTATTTTAAGATTATTCCATCTGGAACAATCCTCCAGAACCGCTATTTTATCCCTGAGCTGATGTACTTCAGATTGGAGGGTGTCATGAGCATTAATAAGGGCATTATGAGAGGAAACCAATTCTTCCATTTTTTGATTCGAGGTGGTCTGTTCGTTCACCGATTTCAGTAATCTCAAGCTTAATTTCTCTAACAGCAGCCTTCAACTCAGAGGTCAGGCCAGATTTAAGCGCTGTTAAGAAGATGGTACATGGTACATTGTTTTCCCTGTAAGCGGGGTTTCAAGGTCAATGTTAGGAATAATGGCCCAGATCCAGAACAACGCTTCTGTGCGGATTTACGCCTGACGGACACGTAAAATCACAATTTTGTATGTACTGCGCATGCACATGACAGATGATACGCTACGTAACGTAACTCTGAGCGTATGGGCCATTCACTTATCAGTTGCGTAAATCCGTACGTGGGGGTGTGCCAGTTTTACGTGAGCCAAAAGTACGCCTAACTTACGCAATGTAGACGGGGGTTTGCATTTGAATTGTACAGTATAGGCGTGCTTAGCAGCGTAAGTCCGCATTGCCTATACGTACATGTGCGGACAAGTGCGGTTACGCTGTCAAAAGTTAAGGTAGGATTTGAAAAGCGGAAATCGGTCAAAGTACGTACATTCAAGGGGTGTGCCTAGGGGAGTGTATAGAAGGTACGCACGTGTAAATACGCTATGCTAGTAAACGGATTGCAAGCAGAGTTCTGGATCAACCCCACTGTCCTTGGAGGGAGAAAGTTTGGGATTTTGCACTGTGGTAGTATTTAAGGCCGAAGTAGATGCATCCTCCTCTGGGACTGGTGATTTATTGATAGTTTTGGGTGGTTGGACCACAGGGAATCACACTGGTGGGGGCAGGGATGTCACCTTAGATATCATTGGTGGCATAGTAGTGAATATGAGTTAGTTTACTCAGATAGGTTTTTTTTTGTTTTTTGTTTTTTTTTTCCCTGCCCTCGCCTTGTTTCTTCTTTCTCCCTCCGTTTCCTTTTATATCAGGTTAGCACTTATGGTACTTTGTTAAGAGTGAAGCTGTACACTGTTCACATCATTTGGTGAGCTTGCAAAAGGTGGTGTGTTGCCCTTTTAGGGAATAAAGCAGAGGTGGTAGAACAAGTGTCACTGCATAGGCTGGCAGGGGTGATATGTTACATTACTTTTTTTAATTAAGGTGAGCCCACTGTCAAGAGATACCATTAGAGATGGCTGCGTCTCTTAGGTGAGTGCTGGAAACTTTGAACAGTATGAAGCCGGCTGAAGCTGATAGAGAGGTGGCCCATTTATAATAATAGCTGTTCAGCGAGGAAGGGAACCTGAAATAACGGGCAGCAAATGGGGGAGAGATATGTCCCCAGAGTAGTAAAGCTTAGGAGTCACCCAGCGCCACCTTGATCTGGATGCCCAATTCTGCCAGGGTAAAAGGAGTAGAATAATGCATCCCTCTGTACCTTACTCATGGCATTAATCTGCTCAGCAGCTCTGGATGGAGGTTTGCAGTAAAGCTGGGAGCCGATCTGCAGTGCAGGCGAGGTGGCGGGCATAAGGGGCGGCCAGCGGGGAGAGGCAGTTTCAAAGGTAAAGTTCTGGATTCCCCACTCTAAACGCAGGTCAGGCACTAAAGAAAGTGTAAGGCTGTGTATTCAGCTGGAGTCCATATGGACTCGAGCGGGACAGTGTCGGTCCGGTACACACACTAGGGGGCCTGATTCAGAGATACGATTTCCACGGCACTTAGGAGCGTATATTTAGGATCTTAGAAAATTTGCAAAACTGCGCATGCGTAGTAATAGTGTACGTAGCGGTTAGGAGCGTAAATTCACTAAGATCGTAAGTGTGAATCGATCGCAAGCACTTAAGATCTTAAGTGCTGCGAATCTTTAAGATCTTAAGGATTTGCATGGAAATGGGCGGGGGAGGCAGGGAAATGAGGGAAAGTGGGCGTGGGCTGACACTTGGGATCTTAAATATACGCTACTACGTTACAGAGTTAGGGCTAGTCAATGGTGGTCTAAGTTTAAGATCCACCGCTGTTTGCAAGGGGAGTGACTCTTTATGCAGTGGGCTGGAACCTGCTAAGATCTTAACATTAGATGCGTATATTTGCGATCTTTTCGCAATCGTATCTCTGAATCAGCCCCTAGGTCTCCGCCACTCAGGTCCCACAGTGCTGAGAGCCAGGGTCAGCTCTCCGATGACTGAGAAGGTCAGACAGGTTGTCCAGCAGTGGTAAAAGGGCTATTAAAGCTGGAAATGGAGCCCACACACCATGCGACTTCTCGCCGGGAGAGTAAAGCCACCCCCTGGGAAAAATCTATCTTAAGCTGAGCATTTGACAGAAGAAAGCTCTCCAACAATTGTCTCTTATTATTATAAAGTTCCAGATGCTCCTCTGAAGGGTCTGAAACACACCAATTAAAGGCTTGGCTCATAGCTATATGTAACTTGGAGTATTTTTCCCTATAATTTTTATTTTGTTTAGTTTGATAAGCGATGATATGGCCCTGGAGAACTGCCTTAGAAGCTACCCAAAATAGTACTGGCTCCTCCCAACGTTCAAAATTGTCATCAGCATAGGTCATCCAGCTATCAACCAGGTATTGGGAGAATAATTCCGATCTGGCCAAAAATGAGGGAAAATGCTCATGATAACTCATGAACTGAGGAGTTTTGGACCGAAGTGTAAGGAAAATTGATCAGATATTTTTATGCCCTTAATATCTGTAGATAAGATGCAGGAAAAGTGCATCTGAAATGAGAAAGTAGTCAATTCTGGAAAAAGTTATATATATTAAGGAGTGTATATCTTTCACCCCTGATCTCTATCTCTAATAAAAATATATCTTCCCTCTGGCTGTTTCTAATACGGAATATGATAGCCATTTGTGAAAGATAATCGCCACACCTCTCTTTTTTGTGAGATAAGGTGCCGACACACACTCCTGATTCCATGCATCCCACAGAAGAGTGCCAAACGGTTCAGTGGGTCTCGTTAGGAACAGCACATCTGGGCTAAGAGATGGGTCAATACTCTTTGATAAGGATCTTAAAACCCTGAACCAGTACCTCCTACTTTCTACGATAAGACTCCAAAATTGTTTCTTTGTCACGAAAATTAAGTTATTTGGCGAATACTGGCCTAGCTTTGTCAGTTGCCTCTGATCGCTCAGTTCCTAAGCTGTGAGCCTTTTCAATTATGATATTGCTAGGAGGAAGACCCAGTGCCTGGATAAATCATCTTGTAAGAATTATAACAAGTCGGGACCCTTGAATCTCTCAGGAATCCCTATAAAGCGCAAATTAATACGCCTGTGATGGTTTTCAAGGTTGTCTAATCTTGTAGGGATTTAATAATGTTGTCTTTTGCAGATTCTGCATCTTGCAGAGCAGCTACTGCATCGAGATCACTGATTCGGGTTTCCAAAGAGGTATGCTTTTGTTATGTGCATCCAGTAGGATTAAAAACTATCCAGGTATTATTTTATAGAGGGCATAATGACAGGCAAAATTTCCTTAGCTTACTCCGATGAAGACTGGATCTGTATCAGAGGGGATGGAACTGAATGAGATTGCTGCAGTGACAGGGGAGGCTATTCTGGTGATGGGGGGGACTCCTGCTAGAGGAATATTTGTTGGGCTGGCCCCTAGTTTTAGGCATCCTAGCTGTTGACCTCTTTCCTATAAATTTATCCATGTTAGGGGAGTAAGTAATCCCATAAAAGAGAGGTGCTTCTAAGTAAAGATCACAGTATAGGAGAGACAATAAGTGATAAATAACTCTAGCACATCACAGACAGTAAATCTGTTATGTTTCTAACTGGTGAAATACATAATGGGTAAAAATACAATTTACATTTTACAATCACACTGGTGGATTAAATGCAAATGTATAAAATGCAGACTTTCCAAATACCATAAAACAGCTCAAAATGTCACACTGTGCCGCTGAGTCGTTCAAGGAGGCACTGTTTCTTGATTGCAGGGCGGCTGAGATTTCAGATAAACAGTGTAACTCAAAAATTGGCGATGTTATCTGTCCAGACAGATAACTTGTGCAGTGATGAAGAGGATAGAACTACAATGTATCTCAGTTGGGAGATAGGTGACCGGCTGCCCCTTCTATTTGGTCTCCACTACAGTCAGGATGCCCACAGGGGGAGCCGATACGGTGCTTGTGGGGAGCTGGATACAGAGCTGACAAATTCACTACAACACCCTATGGCACCGACACCAGACACAAAGGGCACCCCACCGCTACTAGTTTCTTTGGTGCAGGAGCCTCACAGGAGCCAGAGGACCAGGGTAAGGATGGCAGGTACAAAGGCCTCCAATCACCATGTGTGAATGGCGGAGGCTGTGGCGCCCGCAACTGACAGGCTGGGTTTCTGGGAGAGAGTAATGCAGGGAGCCAGGAAAACCGCTCTATCTCTTGCTTGCACCTATCCTCGATGTATCATGGGGAGCAAGTATAGATATAGCTATGGATCAACCCGGATGGCTGTAAGCCTGAGGAGCTCTGAAAAATGTGACCATGTTCATAGGTCTGCCCACCAGAAGTCCTATGATCCCATAAATTAAAAGATTAATATTTGTGATTTCAATTCTCAATCAACATGATGATTCATTTGTGCACACTACACAGATCTGTGAGTTTCAGCTCCCATAACCCCCTGCTTCAACATAAATGTTAATATGCAGTACTTTAAAGACAGCCTTATGCAGAAAGTAGAGGAAAACATTACTAAAATAAGATATTAATCTCCTTTCACAAACCCAGCATTTGCAGCTGAAGATAAAACAATTACATTATGTTAAGAAAACCAAATAACAAAACATTTGCATCACATAAACAACATCAGATCACAACAAGGCAATGATGCCTTAAGGCATACAAAAAAAGAGGTAGTCTAAAACTTATGACATGCCATAAAGATGCCTTACATTTTATGCAGTCGCCGGTTACTGTAATGATCAATAAACTAACACGCACACATTGGACTGTATTCACACCTAAGAAGCTTCTGTTTCTTAGGTGCGGATATTTAGTAAATGACCTCTTATGCATGCTTAGTAAGTAATTTACGCAATCTACATACCAGTTAGGTACGTTGATTGTCTCCATGCGGTCTTTAAAGACTTTAAAGGGAAGGCATAATGCCGCCTCGGGGAGGAATTAGTTGGGAGGGGAGAGGGATTTAGGTTAGCCGGGGAGGGCGGGAAGAGGCAATGTCCATTCTTAAGAAGGAAACTCCGCACAGTTAGATAAGGATCTGTCCGCACCTAACTCACTCACATCTGTGAATACGGTCCATTATTCTTAGCAATTTTAGTTTGTCAGTTCCATAGGTAATTCACGCTTGAATTTTCCAGTAGTTATACATGGCTTTATTTCCACTGAAATCATTTCTTTATTATACACAAGGGGGCTGATCCAGACCTACGGCCGCCGCCGTAGGTATAGTGGCCGTATGCGTAAGAACGGCATTTCTGGGGGGTGTGGTCTTGCCGCGGAGCTGAGCAGACGCACCTGCACAGAGCTCTCCCTGTATTTGCCCTAATTCCCTACTTTAGGGGTCCTGTCCCCCAACTCACCTGCGCCTACTGTTGCCCGGATACCTCTACAGTAGCAAGAGCCTGGATCAAGCCCTCCGCTCCGCAGCCAAGCGGTGACCCAGAGCTTCCTAGAGAAGCTGGGCCTAGTAGCTTCCTGCCCGCCTGAGGCCCTGAGCTTCCAGCTCCCACGAATCCTGGTAGAGCCCTCTGGGCGAAAAAGGATCCCGCCTCCCGCCTCTGTGCCCCGCTATACTCACCGCTGGCTTCGGTCAGCATATAGCAGCACAGTCCCTGAAACCTTTGTGCGACATAGCGGGAAGACAGCTGCCGGCAGCCATTTTCTGGTTCCATCTCTGAGGTACACTCCAGCGCGGGGCTTCCTGGCATTACTTGCGGGAACGGTGTCCTCCCTCACAATTCTGCTTCCCTCTGATACCTTCCCTCGCCCTCCTTACAGCCTCTGACCTTTTGCAGTATTCTTGCTCCTTCCCACCATCAGCAGCTGCAAAATTCTTTTCTGGATCTCTCCTCCACAGCACCTAAATCATTATTTCTCCATCTTCTCTGCCCGCTATTCTATTGGTTGGCAGAGCCCCACGAAACACTGTTAGCACCCTTATCTCCTGTTCTCTGTGGTGTCAATTATAAATGTCTATGTGACTACTTCAACATATGTATATTGCTTTTACCAGCCAAGCTCAAATTTGGCAAAGCATTGGGCCAAGTGTGCTACATTTATTTCCCACTGGAGGGCAGCGTATGTCCACAATCTGGTCAGAATCCAGCATCCAAGCCAAGCTTTCTGTCTATTCCACCCTGGTTAAACTGAAAAAGGGATTTGAGCAGGTGTCCCACTGATATTTTCCACTGGAGAGCAATATAAGCTCACACGCAGATTCTACTCCAATTTACAAGATTAGCCCCTCTGTAGTTCTTCTTACCATGATTCACTGTTTCTAATAACCTTATGAGAACCTGGTGGGATTAAGCCGTACTTATTGCGAGAACCACATTTCATACTTTTCTCTCATAATAACCGTTACTACAGTCTTTACTATCACAGTTGCCAACATGTCCCAAAGACAGAAGAAAACACCTCATACTCCAAGCATGTTCTCTAGGCGTGAAAAGCAACCCTCTCCTTCACCCCCCTCACCTCAAGAGCCTCCTCAGCCAGAATCTGACAGCGAACCTCAACATCCTACCATTTCAGAGATCACCTCCCAAGTCAAAATTACTATTCAAACGGAGATCCGTGCCATGCTGGCCGAACTACGGTCTGAAATTGCTGCCATTGGCATGCGCACAGACTCTCTCAAAAAGAAAACGGACAAATTATGGACATATCAAACGCAAACTAAAGAAGACCTGGTTGCGATCCGTGCCGAGTTAGATTCTCTGAAAGAACAACTTGAGGACCAAGAAAATCGTTCGAGGCGCAATAATCTTCGCATCAATATTGTCCCAGAAACCATCTCCAATTCTGACTTGCCTGATTATCTTGAGGGCCTATTCAAGCATCTTGTCCCAACTGCCTCCAGTGCCGACCTTCTCCTGGACCGAGCCCATCGGGCCCTCCACAATAAACCCTCACCTGGCCAGCCTCCCCGGGATATTATCATTCGGCTGCACTATTTCACCACCAAAGAACGCATTTTACAAGCCGCTAGGAACTCGCCCGATATTGATTTTCAAGACACTTCTCCACAGGTTTTCCAAGATCTGGCCCCTTCGACCCTGAAGAAGCGCAGGGATTTAGCAGAGGTCACACGAATCTTGCGGTCCAACAACATTCGCTACAGGTGGGGGTTCCCGTTCCAGCTTATTTTCTCCTACTCGGGCAATACGCATCTGATTAAGACCCTGGACCAAGGACTCCATACGCTTCGGCAACTTAGCCCGGAATCTGGGGACATGCCATCTACCTCCTCGGCTCCTTCTAGAAGAAGACCGTCTCCACCTGAGTGGGCCACTGCTTAGTTGGACACTGTTTGCAGGACTCACATGGACGGTTTCTGCTGTCTCAGTTTCACGGCCCTCATTTCCCAAGGGCCCTGTTTTTCTTTGGTTTCTGTGGTAGCTATTCTGGACTTCTCCGACTCCATGTTTCCGGATCACGTGAGATTTTACCGAAGTTTACTACATGTCTTTGCCTTACATTCTCGTATATTCTCTTATGTTATATTGTATGCTTTTGCCTATATTTGTTTACTAACCCTTCGTCCGCAGGTTTGTGGTTCTATATTACAATGTTATTTGTTATGTATGATTGTATGCTATCATTAGCTTCATCTTTAATCCCACCATGTTCTCTACAACCCCCCTCCCCCTCTCTCTCACAGCCGGTACCGGAGACCCCCACATATTGCCTGCATGGCCGCTTTGCGTCTCCTCTGTGGGCGAACCACCCCCAACATATTTCCGGTACTGTTCTGGTACCTAGTTTGTTTTCCCTGGACCTCTCTCCTTAGTAGGAGCTTGGTCTCCCTCTACCCTCCCCCTGCACATCCTGAAGGAGTGTATATGATTATCTCAGCTTCTCTGAAGTTTCACCCACCATGACACTTAAAGTCTTATCTCTAAATGTTAACGGTCTTAATTCCCCTTCGAAACGTACCATAGCTTTGCAACAACATAAACGTCACTCAGTAGACGTTGCTATTCTACAAGAGACGCACTTTAAAATACCTCACCCTGGTTTGCAAAGTAAATATTTTTCACAGGCTTATTATGCTTCAGCCGACACCAAGCAGAGAGGCACAGCAATTCTGTTCTGTCATAAAGTTCCCTTTTCTCTACTTTCCTCCACAGTGGATCCACTCGGCCGCTACCTAATTTTAATTGGCTCATTGGGTTCCACTGTCATCACTGTGGCCTCGGTTTACGCCCCCAATGACGGCCAGGGTGCCTTCCTCACCGAATTCTTCCAAATTTTATCGCAGCTAGCGCAGGGGTACATCATAATTGGCGGTGATTTCAATGCCTTTCTTGATTTGGCCCTTGACCGTCCAGTTCCTCTCCCGGCTCCGCCGAGTTCCGTCCGCCTCTCCAGGACTCTCGCTTCCATGCTCACCCGATTCGACTTATATGACTCGTGTTGCATCCTCTATCCTTCATGGAACAAAAGAGGTCCGGCGCTCCAAACATACATTAAATAACACTATGTGGCTGCACATAAATAAAAAGGAGGTTTAGTTCACAATATAGCTATATTGGTTTAAGCTCACCTGCCCAGCGTCAAGGCACCTCCTGTAGGTGAGTCCCTATCCATTTGCTATATGTGTACACAGGAGGTCTCTGTTAAGACACTACCTGCATTTGAATAGCCTGCAGCAGCCATGTTTGGGGAGTGGTCAGACTCCAAAATAAAACTAAACAGTAGCAGTAACAGAAGTGCGGCCATTTCTTTTGCTACTGTTTAATTTTATTTTGGAGTCTGACCACTCCCCAAACATGGCTGCTGCAGGCTATTCAAATGCAGGTAGTGTCTTAACAGAGACCTCCTGTGTACACATATAGCAAATGGATAGGGACTCACCTACAGGAGGTGCCTTGACGCTGGGCAGGTGAGCTTAAACCAATATAGCTATATTGTGAACTAAACCTCCTTTTTATTTATGTGCAGCCACATAGTGTTATTTAATGTATGTTTGGAGCGCCGGACCTCTTTTGTTCCTTGTATTTACATTGTGGTCACTTTGGCTCTATCCTTCAAGTAAACAATTCGCCCACTACTCTCCTCCCCACGATACGCATTCGCGTATCGATATGATTCTTATAGATCGCAACCTTACGCAGCGCCTCTCCCACGCTTCTATTACCCCGGTGGTCTGGTCTGATCATTCCTCTGTTTCCTTGACGATTGACTTATCCTCCCCTCGCCCCCCTGCTCCTAAATGGCGGTTGGATGATTCCCTATTCCTATCCCAAACCCACGTTGACTCCATTGCGCTCGCTATCACTGATTACATCTCAATTAATTCCTCTCCCAAGGTCTCTCCGGCCATAGTCTGGGAGGCGCATAAAGCGTCTGTCCGTGGTAACCTGATCGCCTTAGCAGCTAGCAAGCATTAAATTGAGAAAGCGAGTATACAATCTCTGGAGACCCAGATCTCCTCCTTAGCAGTCCACTTTCAAAGGTTTCCCAAGCGGAAGACGCGCATTAAATTATTAGCCTTGAAAGGTCAACTCCACCAACTCCTTTCTAAAAAAGCTGCTAAAACCCTGCAGCAGCTTAGGCAGAAATATTATTAGAAGGGGGACAGGGCAGATCGCCTACTGGCTCAGAAGCTGAGGGACAAAAGCACCAGAAATCATATCGCTGCTATTAAGTCGCAGGATTGTTCCATGATCTATAATCCCAAACAGATTGCTGACTCCTTTAAAGATTTCTACTCTGCCCTTTATAACATAGAACCTCACTTTTCCAATTCGACAATTTTAGCTAATAAAGTCAAAGATTTTCTCAGCTCTATCTCCCTCCCAAAAATTACCCTCAAGCAGAAGTTATTTACATAGAAACATAGAAACATAGAAAGTGACGGCAGATAAGAGCCACATGGCCCATCTAGTCTGCCCATTTGTTTATTGAAAACTATACTGACCCTATTTACCCTCAATTGGGGTTACAATTTAGGATACCCTTATATTTATCCCAAGCATGTTTAAATTGTTCTACTGTATTGGCCTCAACCACCTCAGATGGGAGAATATTCCATTTATCTATCACCCTTTCAGTGAAGTAATTTTTCCGCACATTTCCTTTGAATCTACCGCCCTCCAGTTTGTATCCATGCCCTCGTGTTCTATTACACCTTTTCTTTTGAAAAATGGTACCCTCCTCTAGCTGGTCACAACCCTTGATGTATTTGAAAGCTGCTATCATGTCCCCCCTCTCCCTTCTCTGCTCCAAGCTATACATGTTTAGTTCCTCTAGCCTTTCTTGGTATGATTTGTTACAAAGGCCATGAACCATTTTAGTTGCTCTTCTTTGCACAGTCTCTAATGTATTTATGTCTTTCTGGAGATATGGCCTAAAGAACTGAACTCAGTATTCTAGGTGAGGGCGTACCAATGACTTATAAAGGGGCATCACTACTTCTCTCTTTCTGCTACTAATTCCGCTCCCTATGCAACCAAGCATCTGACTTGCCTGTCTCATTGCTTTGTTACATTGATTGGCTACCTTCAAATTACTGGAAATAATGACTCCTAGATCCCTTTCCTCCTCGGTAGAAGTGCATGATTTTGCATTTTTTGGCATTAAACTGCAGTTGCCACACTCTTGACCATTCCTCCA
>WWET01000308.1:128230-158420 GCA_011038615.1 Limnodynastes dumerilii
TGGCTCCCGGTACAGCAACTTCTTGGCCCCCCCCCCACCGTTGAGCACAACAGAGATGATTGTGCCCGTCATGCCATCACAGGGGTTGTGGTCAACTGAGCTTCCTTGAATGCATGCCTAACTGGTTTAAATCACTATATATATATATATATATATATATATATATGCGTGTGTGCATGTGTGTGTGTGTGTATATATATATATATGTATCTACATAAAAGCAATTCTGCTCCTCACCACTATACACATGCGCAGTAGCGTTCACATGCTGGGACGCTACTGCGCATACCTTACAGTGAGGAGCAGAACTGGCCCTACATATGCCCCAGGTACGCCTACTCCTCCCCCTCAATATGCCCCTGGTCCCCCTCCTGCCCTCTCCTCCCCCTTTCACTTGTCCAGTGCCAACAGGGCTCTACAACCTTTAAACCCAGTTGGTGTCCCAGCGCACAGACTCCTGGGAGCTGTAGTTCTCGCGCTGTGCCTGTGGTCAAAGCGGGGAAGAGTGGGAACTACATTTCCCCGGCCTCCCCGCTCTGACCAAAGACAGAGCATGAGAAATTTAGCTCCCCCCCGAGTCTCTGTGCTGAGACACCAGCCTGATTTAGAAGTTGCAGCTGGAGAACCCATCTGATGTCCTTGCGCACAGACTCCTGTGAGCTGTAGTTCTCGCTCTGTGTCTTTGGTCAGACACAGCGCGTTAACTACAGCATAGAGGAGTCTGTGCGCCGGGACATAAGCCGAGGTTGATCAAATTAGAGATATATTACTTCTTTACTTACATTTTCTGTAGTTCCTGTAATGACATGTAACCCATCATATGTGGATTTAATATACATTCCCTAGGGGTAAAAAAAAATTTGTCATATGTAAATGCCTCCTAGTAAAATTTAACTCATATAGATTTTACCTGCATTCTACAGAAAACAGTAGTTGGTATTGTAATGAAAACTGTGTAAAGCATTTTGAGTAACAAAACTTCATTAAATATTATGCAATATTGTTAGTATTATGTATGTACAGTTTATGGCAAAACATTTGTACCATCCACAGGGCACTTGTATGATCAGGGAGCTCACAGCTGACAGACCATTGTGTCAATATTTAACCTTCCAAAAGCAATTCTGAAGGTATGTGAATGCTGCTTATGCATTTTCGTGTTAGTTTGAAAAAAGAAATATATACATAAAAATACTGGTTTGGAGGTGCAGGGGCATTGCAGAGGTCCAAGGTTTCTATCTAATAGGTTTGTTGTTTAAAACACCCCAGAAAGCTTGCTACTGTAGGTTACTGTGTGGGCCACACAGTCTATTTGCCTTTGCTAAAATCCGTCAAACGACCCTGGGGTTGTGGAGTAGTGTGCGTTAGTAGGATAACAGATCTGCTCACAATAGTGTGGGACTACTCCATGTCCTAGCTAGTGGCCAGACAGGGCAGGGTGTCAAACGTTATGAGTAACAGCAGAAACTGGGACAAACCATACTATATTTATACATTCTCTTTATTTTTAATGCAGAGAAAATACTTAGCTTTTTGTTATTGCACATACTGAACATATTTAATTTTAAACTGTAATTAATTCAGTCAATTACACCTTTCTGTTCTAATTGTTAAATTTCCCATCCCCATAGTTGAACATGGTTGTTTTAAGGTACGGATTTGCAACTGTATTTATTGTTACTTTCAAACTGTGGATCAGTTTCTATAGGAACAATTTAAGGCAGTGCAGATCAATTGTTTAAAATCATTTAGTCCCGTATTCACACCTAAGAAGCTTTTGCTTCCTAGGTGCGTATTTTTACAAAATGACTTGCTACGCATGTGTAGTAGGTCATTTACACAATATACATACCAGATAGGTAGTTTAGTAGGGAGCTTTTATTAGAAGTAGGAAGGGGGATACATATGCATTAGCCGGAGAGGGCGGGGGGAGGAAAGGTCCATGCGCAGTTTACTTCTTAAGAAGGAAACTACGCACGGTTAGATAAGGTAGCCCTATGGCACTTGTAAGTGCCATAAGGTACCTAAAAATGGGGGTGGAGCAGGGGGACGGGACTGGAGAAGTAGGTGCGGATACATGTGTATCCGCACCTACAGATCACAAACGCAAGTGTGAATCCGGTTCTTAGTTTACAATAAATGTTATATTGTGTTCTCAGTGTTGGTTGAAGACACAGATACATTTTGGATGGTATATACTGCATTATAATTTTAGTTCACATAAACATATCACATGTTAGATTTCCCAGTTTTTTGTACTATATGTAGTAGTTTTGCCCAGGGCAAAAGCTATTTTAGAAAAGAGCCATCCTTCTTCATTATTTTGAGCAAAGGTACGGGGATCATCACAGTTTATACTGCTAGCATACAGGTGGATAGTTATAACATGATCAGTGCTAAAAACTACTTACCAACCCTTCTCCAGGTCTAATATTAGTCAGGTGCACTTCTTCCAGGATTGCGCATTGACTTGTCAATGGATCAGTAGTAAATCTGTATGTCTTGTCACATATTCCATTTAGAACTTTAGACTACATATAGAAAAAGAAAAACACAAATGTAGAAATTTAGAAAACAGATGTAATATATAGGACATTTTGAATTTTTTTTTTATGAGTGTACTCTGTTAAGAAACTGACACACCAGAGCGCAAATTCTAACTACTGGATAGCATTTGCCAGCCCCCTGATGGTGGGGATGGACTTGGCTGCGCACAAGTAGCAGGTTGTACCCCCCAGTGGACAATACCGTGTAGAAATGAAACAGTGAGGAGATCAGCAGACAACGGAGAACACTCACAAAGACAGACTGGGGGTAAGTAAGTACACAAGCAAGGCTTAGACAGACTGTAAGACATATACGATTATACAGAAATTGCCAGACAAACTGAAGTGCAGATAAGTACAATAGAGTGAGTACAACCAGAGTATTAAGCAGCACAGTAATAAACAGACAAGCTGTAGTACAGATAAGTACAATAGTAAGGGCACAGGTAACTTTTGAGACAGGGAGAATTAACACAATAATTAAAAAAGAATAATAGAATGGACACTGGTAGCTCTGAAACTTAGTTTATGCACAATAATCACTAAACAGGCTGCAGGTAAGTATAATATTATGGGCAAAAGTAACTTTTTGGACTAAGTGTATAAACCCAATAATGACCAGAGAAGCAGTTAAGTAAAAAATTATGAGGTAGTAGTAATCAGAGTAGTGCAGATGGCGGCACCAAATACACCAAAGCACAGATAACAAACTGTTACATGCTGTCACTCTCTGGTGACAGCATGTGCGGCAGCGGTCCCGGGCAGACAGGAGGTGGTGACTCGTGCACCAGCTCCTAGTCACTCCTTTTCCTCCTCCGGTGCCTCCGTCACTGGCGTCCTGGCATTGCCAAGCAGCCAGGACGTAGTGCATCGGACGCCGGTTCCTAGCCACTCCTCCCAGTTTCCTGAATCAATGCAGTACTGGTGTCCTGGGGTTGCTTGGTAGCCAGGACACCAGTCAGTAGTTTCTCTTGGCGCCATGACTGCTGGCTGTTGATTGGCCAGCGGTCTCTGTAAATAGCTGGCAGCAGAGCAGATTTGCCGGCTATAGTGTTTGCTAGTCTGCTTTTGGTGCCTCCTATCCATGCTGTACTTTTGATCCTTGAGTGTCCCGGTTTCCTATCCAACTTCCTTCCTAGTTCTCCTAGTGTTATTCTCTCTTGTCTCCCAGTGTTTTCTCCTTCCTTCAGTTCTCCTTGCCTCTTTAAGTGCCTGTCAGTGTTCTCCCCCTTTGGGTGGTCTCCTCCTGGTTTCACTTGTGCATGTGTGCCCTCGTTAGTCTTGTCCGTCTCCTGGGTGTCAGCTCTGGGGGTCGCAACCTGCTAGGGGTTCTGCAGTCCAGACTATCCCCACCATCAGGGGCTCTAGTGAAGACCGGGCCCTAGCTAGACTCCGTGCCTTGGTTGTATAACCCATTACACAAAACCACACATGGCAATGCTAAATAGAAGAAAGTCCTCTTGTGAGGAAAATACAGTTAGGGTAAAGACAGATTCTCACAACCACGTGCACACACAAGCAGGAACCAAAGGTACAGGAACCAAAGGCACAGGAACTAGAGGAACAAATGACAAGATGGAGAGGAGCACACAGGAATAGCTGGAGCCAAATAAAAGCACAGACAGGTACCACCTGAAACGATGACAGCTATTTAAGCGGAGAGCCGCATCCCGACTGGCTGCTGACTACAAGGCATCCCAGCTGCAAGGTACACAACTAGGATCCTTTAGCAAGGAGGCATGCTGCAAGGGAAACGAGGACAGGAGTACCCTGCTGCAGTACAATGATAACATTACACGCTTCTGTCATACTGCAGTGTGTAACATACTAAGTAAACATAGGTTTTAGTTTTGTGAAGAATGCTAACACAAAGGTAAAGTTGTATCACATACTTTACCCCAAATGAACAAATGTGAAAAAGCCAGCAATCTAGTTTATATTTTACTATAACTTCTTTAATAATTGTTTAAGAGATAGTGTTTACAGATTTTGTACCCTCTTTTAACTATTATAAATCAGTGGTTCTAGACAATTTATGGCTAAAAATGTTGAAGTTGCTTGATACTAGGGGTCCCTTGGTAACCAAACGTAGACATTATATAAAGTATTTACCTTTAATGTGAACACTGCTTTACATTTCCTGTTTTTTACGAGGTATATGTGATAAAGAGAGAGGAGGAGGACCACAGTCACATTGAAGAATGGCATATTTTAGCTAGGGGTACTCTATATCTTTAAATTTTTGGACCTTACTTTATTACTATTGGACTATTTTTTTATTCATTGGACTTGGTATTGGAATATATGATTTTTTTTTATCTTTTCTATTGAACATCAAAACATATTTATTTATTTATTTATTTATTTATTTGAGGTTGGGAAAATTCAGAATTAATTTTTTTATTGTCTGGAATATGTTCATATATTTTTATAATTTTTATATCTATAGCAGATAGCACTTTTTCCATATATTAACTTGTTTCATCATATGAACTAGATCCCCTGAACTCTATACATACTGGATATATAGTGATGGCACATTGCACTTTGATGTATATATAAAAATAAATTTTTAACACGTTTTTTAAACTATTTTTAGTCAACTACTACATATGAGTTCTGGTATTATATTTAATTTATTTTGGTGTGTAAAATAGATCACCTGGGTTTTGTTTTATTATGTTTTGTGATTAACTATCATATGACTGGAGTGTTACAGTTGTATAATATCAATATATTGCATATGTATTCCCCTCTCAGAACCTTTCTTGCTGCATTATATATTTACAGCCAATTTTGTATAATGTAAAACAGTTCTAAATTTACACGAGGTGAATTTAGTTAATTCCTGCTTTGTTTAAAAGATACTAAACAACAGCTTAAACCTTTGTGTACTAAAGGACATAGAATAAAGAAGTTCAAAGCTTGCAAAACAGTGAAAAAATAGTGGTTTGCTCAAAGGCAGACAAAATTGTACAAAATCAGATAATACAGTTCTGAAATGCACCGGACTGACATAAATGGTTCAAACATTCCTAAATCAAGCAGCAGTGATATACAGGGATGATTTTTCATACACAGGTAGTCAAAAGTTTATAGAGATCACTGAAAGTCTAAAGATCTATTTTGAAGCTGTTTAAATTGTCAATGACAGTGGAGGCCACTGTAAATTCAAATGTGATCTTCCCATAGTAAGGAGATTTTATTCTAACTGAGTGACTTGTTGGAAAGTGCTTGGAAAGATGTATGCAAAATATCTTTGCATACCTTTGCCTACAACTACCCAGAACAAATGCCCACGCAAATATGATGATCCAGACCTGAATGCAAGTCACTGCTGCTGCCTCTTGCATTTGGAGGGGCATTCTGTTGGATGGACTGGGTGGATAAATGCAGTCAATGCACAGTAAGTGTAAGTCTGGATTGGATTGTGAAAACACAAATAAAAGTACAGACAGACAGTTTACAACCAAACATTTGCACAAACCACAAGCGGTGTGGATCGCTGCTGCAAACCGCCCTTTTTCGAAAGGGCCATTCTCTCCCACCCAGTTTCGAATTAGCTGGGAAATTGATTGCTTTTGCTTCACAAAGGCAAAGCAGTTTATCCCCAGAACAGCGAAGACGGAGCTCCAAACCCTCCCCTTCCATTACCCTAACCCAAAGGCTCCCTTCCTTGACGCCTATCCTTAAAACTCCTGTACCCGCAGCCTCACCTAACCCTAAGCTCCCCCTTCCATGACACTAACCCTAACTCTCCCTTCCGCACAGCCTAAACCTAAAAGTCCCTAGAGAGTATTATTCACCTCTCTGGTGTCAGTGCGGCAGGTGCAACGGGTCTAACGGATATCGTCGTTTGTGAAAAATTAATCGGTATATGAATTCCCCATTCGGGGGAAAAATTTCTAAAATTGCTGCCGTTTCAAAAAAGAGACAGATGAAAATTAGCTTTTGGCTGTCTCTATTTTTAAAAGACAGCATTTGCGGTAGCGACATACACCAGCCAAAAGGCATGCTTAAGTCCAGAAAGCTATTAAGGGCTGACAATCCACAGCCTATAAAAGGACTAAAGGACCATTCCACTGAACAGAAATGCTGCATTTTGGATTCAGGGGAAAAGCACACTGGCCACATATCTATAATGTGCTTTGCTGTTATGTGTCTCTATGCAACCTGACATTCTTGTGTACTGACTCAGAGTTGCAGTTTTGATCTCATCTGGGTTGTCCTTAATTTATTATTTGTGTGGGATTTTACCAAACAGTCTTCATTCTTTTTTATGTTCCAGTCAGGGCCGGCGCGACCTGCTCCGCGGGGGGATGCAGTGCATCCAGGCGCCATGCTGGACAGGCGCTCATCCCCCCGCTCTCTGCAAGATGGACGCTGCTGTAAAACATTGTAAGGTGCTCTCATCACTCTGATGAGAGCACCTTATAGAGCCTCACAACGGCGTCCATCTCAGTGCTGCTCGGCCTGAGTGAGCAGCGCCTCCCCCTCACTGACGACGCTGGAGTGACCTGAGGTCACAGCAACGTCATGCAGAGCCCGCCGCGGAGGAGAAGCAGCAGCCAGAGGAGGAGAAGACTTCAAAGGTAAGTAATGGTATAGGGCGCTGGGTGCTGGACAGACATAATGGGGTTTAATAGGTGCTGGACACACATGATGGGGTTTATTAGGTGCTGGACAGACATGATAGGGTTAATAGGTGCTGGACAGACCTGATGGGGGTTAATAGGTTCTGTATACACATGATGGGGGTTAATAGGTGCTGGACAGACATGATGGGGGTTAATAGGTGCTGAATAAACATGATGGGGGTTAATAGGTGCTGGACAGACATGATGGGGGTTAATAGGTGCTAGATACACATGATGGGGTTAATAGGTGCTGAATAAACATGATGGGGGTTAATAGGTGCTGGACAGACATGATGGGGGTTAATAGGTGCTAGATACACATGATGGGGTTAATAGGTGCTGAATAAACATGATGGGGGTTAATAGGTGCTGGACAGACATGATGGGGGTTAATAGGTGCTAGATACACATGATGGGGTTAATAGGTGCTGAATAAACATGATGGGGGTTAATAGGTGCTGGACAGACATGATGGGGGTTAATAGGTGCTAGATACACATGATGGGGTTAATAGGTGCTGAATAAACATGATGGGGGTTAATAGGTGCTGGACAGACATGATGGGGGTTAATAGGTGCTAGATACACATGATGGGGTTAATAGGTGCTGAATAAACATGATGGGGGTTAATAGGTGCTGGACAGACATGATGGGGGTTAATAGGTGCTGAATAAACATGATGGGGGTTAATAGGTGCTGAATAAACATGATGGGGGTTAATAGGTGCTGAATAAACATGATGGGGGTTAATAGGTGCTGAATAAACATGATGGGGGTTAATAGGTGCTGAATAAACATGATGGGGGTTAATAGGTGCTGAATAAACATGATGGGGGTTAATAGGTGCTGAATAAACATGATGGGGGTTAATAGGTGCTGAATAAACATGATGGGGGTTAATAGGTGCTGGACAGACATGATGGGGGTTAATAGGTGCTGGACAGACATGATGGGGGTTAATAGGTGCTGGACAGACATGATGGGGGTTAATAGGTGCTGGACAGACATGATGGGGGTTAATAGGTGCTGGACAGACATGATGGGGGTTAATAGGTGCTGGACAGACATGATGGGGGTTAATAGGTGCTGGACAGACATGATGGGGGTTAATAGGTGCTGGACAGACATGATGGGGGTTAATAGGTGCTGGACAGACATGATGGGGGTTAATAGGTGCTGGACAGACATGATGGGGGTTAATAGGTGCTGGACAGACATGATGGGGGTTAATAGGTGCTGGACAGACATGATGGGGGTTAATAGGTGCTGGACAGACATGATGGGGGTTAATAGGTGCTGGACAGACATGATGGGGGTTAATAGGTGCTGGACAGACATGATGGGGGTTAATAGGTGCTGGACAGACATGATGGGGGTTAATAGGTGCTGGACAGACATGATGGGGGTTAATAGGTGCTGGACAGACATGATGGGGGTTAATAGGTGCTGGACAGACATGATGGGGGTTAATAGGTGCTGGATACACATGATGGGGGTTAATAGGTGCTGAATAGACATGAAGGGGGTTAATAGGTGCTGGATACACATGATGGGGGTTAACAGGTGCTGGTTACACATGATGGGGGATACTGGGTGTTGGAGAGACATGATGGGGGATACTGGGTACTGGGGAGACATGATGGGGGATGCTGTGTGCTGGATACACATGCTGGGGATGCTGGGAGCTGGATACACATGATGGGGATACTGGGTGCTGGAGAGACAGGATGGGGGATATATATATGTATAGTGGAGACTAGGACACTATTATATAGTGGTGACTATGATTTGCTTTGTTTTTGGTTACAATTGTGTTGTATGATGACGCTTACTATAATCTAGGATGGTCACTGGTGTCAATTTCAAACTGTTAACCAGAAGGGCGCAAAATTAAAGTTCGCAGGGAGGCGCCGAACACCCTAGCACCGGCCCTGGTTCCAGTCTAAACCAAACCCATTGCGTTCTACTTTTTATTTCTGTGGAGGTTATGTTATTTAAGTGCTATACAAATGTTAACTGTTGGGGATTACAATCTAAAATATTTACAGGGAACAAATAAAATAAAACATTACATTATCAGTTGAAGGTGAAAACTTTTTATTCTGAATAGTTTAATTTTTGCAGCTACAAACCATTTTATTTATGTGGCTTCTGTATTGTAGCTCAAGGGAAAAGTCAAATATCATGATAATATAATCACAAAATGTGAATATATCATGTCATATTTCAACAATCAGATTAATCTGTACTTCAAAATGGCAGACTATAAAATAGTCAAAAAAATCTAGCACATAGCAATCACCTTTATACACTTAACTATATAAAACTGCATGTCAGTGGTCAATGGGGCAAAGCAGATTTTGGCATGTTTATATATTCATTTTGTAAATAATGGTTCGGTTTGCAGACAGGCTGTCAAATAAAAAAGAACATTATTTTTCTTGGCTGTTGCAGAGATGCAAGAGCTAAATATAGCAACATTTCTAGAATATTTTGACTCAAGTTCGAAATATTTTAGTTATCTTTAAATGAATGACAGACCAGTACTGTCATCTTGAAATAGGGAGAGAAATGTTCTGACTAGGCAATACAACATATAAAAATGGTGCTGATTTGATATTTTTGAGGTTATCAAATATTGGATTTATGTACAGTGAATGCAAACATAGATTAGCTGGATAAGTGAGGAACTCTAATCATACTGAAAGCATGGGGTTCCTTTAAAATGCTGTTTTTTTGTTTCATTTAGTAACTTAAAAGAATAGTGTCAAATGGGGATAATTTAAAAAAAGAAATGAAATTGGGAAGGTGTTATAGAAGTAATAACCAGCTTAATAAATCAGACATTTTGCAGCCATTACTCCATAAACAGAGACAAAGGACTTTAGGTGTTTTTTTTGTTTTTTGTTTTTTTATCAAATAATCAACAAATTGTGAGCCTACCATCCTTTTTAACCTGTATTAATTTTTCACATAAAGCTTTTCTATACTTATTTGCTGTCATTTTTTTCACATGTTGGTATATCAATATTTTTGGTATACCTTTATACTTCACAGCACCCAAATATAGAACCTATTATATCATTTTTATTTGGGGGTTATTTTTCAGGGGTGACATATGAAAAAAGGTCCAGGTCCATTTACAGCTACAATCTATGGCACGTGTTTCAATAAGAACTTCCCAAATAGGTAGATTTGCTGTATTCAGACTGTATTAAATTAATATAACTATAAAGTAAGTTGAATTAGCGATTGTATTTATTTTATTACCTTATATTTATCTATTTCCTGCTTTGTGTTAAGTTCTAGTGTATTTGTGAATTAATAGAACTTTGTTAAATTTTTTGTTTACAGATATTATATATACTTACCACATTTATAACTGAATCCTCCATTTCAGCAACTGTGGACTCCTGTAAGGCATAAGTATAAAACAATTTGTAATACAAAAAATAACCAATATGCATATATTGACATTGTTAAATTGTTACTTTTTATGTAAATGTTAATTAAAGACTATAAAACTATGAAATGAATTAAGACCTTCTAATTTGAGTAACGGACTATCATCAGGGAAAAACTGGCTTTATGAGAACAAGAATGGATTTTAGTGGTGCTGAAAAACAAATGTAATCAAAACATATTCAACAAAGAAATGTAACACTTGTGTGGAGGGGTAAGGGGATTATTCAGTTGCCTGTATAAACACCACTCCCATCTAATATGGTAGCCGTAAAATGCAATAAACTTGAGACATGCCAATGAGAAGTCTTAGGTTTGAGACTTTACATATGCATAGAAATAAAGATTTATAGTAAGGGTAATGTTGGTTTTTTATAAGAAATGTCCAAGATAAAACCATTGAGTTGATCCATAGATGAGAACAGCAGCAAAAGGAGGATCAAATGTGATTCTTGGAAAAAGTACTTTGAAGTACAAAAGGATACAAATGTAATATTAGAGTTGAGATATTAAGTATTTCTCTTTCAAAGTACTGCATTACAATATTCGGACAGGTGTCACATTAACAACCTTGTCTGATAGAAGAATGCCAATCACTTACCCCAGCATGTTAAATATCAGCATTCAGACCATCAAAATAGTAAATAACACCTATTTTAGTTTAACTGTGAATGTATCAGCAGCAAAAGTTCTGTAAATTTATATTTGAAATTCTGCACCAGCTCAGGGCTGGATTAACTGCCTGATGGGGCGATTATTCTTCAATAAAAGAACCCTGTACACAGCTGACAAAAATTAGTCAAATAAAGAATAAAATACGTTTTAAAACATAATTCATTACACAATTCTACACTGACTATTTTTTTTTATCACATTTTGCAAATAACAAAGTTGCAGAACATTGTTCTCAGACATTTTTTATATATTTATAGTTTTATTATGTCAGTACTTTGAAATATATAACTTGTATAGGCTGCTGTATTACACTTCTCTGCCTATTGCCTTAAACTGGTCAATTTGGATGTTTGTGTACTATCTATCACTATCTATCTTAATGTCATAAGAAACTTATATACATTTATATACATTTTCACCACTTTGCCTGTTCATCCACTGGGCTTAATGTCTGAACCGTGTTCTACATTTTTTTATGATTTTTATGCACTACCCACAGTTACTTGAGCAGCTACTAGCATTGAGTACACATTTGAAACATGCAAAAAGATATGTATAGGCAAATAGTAATGCAGCAGCCTATCCAACTTGCATATCTCAAAGTATTTTGTTTTATATATAATTTAAATGTACATATTTTATGTATTATTTCATGCAATACATATAATAAACATAATTAAAAATATTATTTTTAAATAAAAAAAAATTGTGTTATAACTGTGTATAGGGGCTTTTACTGAAGAAAAATCTAATCCATCAGACAGTTACAACAACCCAGAGCTGGTGCAGGATTTCAGAAGGAAGCATATGGAAACATGGCTGCAGATGGAGTCGTTGCTGCACTTTAACCGTTCTGACCGGGCCCCCACACCCCTGGTATCTTCCCATCTTTATTCAAGCATGGGCTATTTACATCAATTCTTAAAAAAAAGAAACTATTCTTCAAATTATTGTCCCATTTATCAGCTACCATGCTTCTCAAAGCTGTTCAGAATACTTGCCTTCAACAGGCAGTTCTCCCGGTATCCTGGGAAAGCCTGCAAATCTCCAGCAGAGGGCTTGAGGCCTGTGGTTTCATGCAAACTACGGCCTCAAGTCCTGCCCCCCTGCCTATCAACACTAGTAACCTACTGTTACTAGCAGCAGGGAGGGACTCCGGGATCTCCTGAAGGAAAGCTATTACAAGTCGGCAACCATGGCCTACTCACTTTCTAATATCACTTTTGTTTACTACATTACCATACTCACTTTCTTAAGAGAGGAAAGTTACACCTGGGCAAAACCATGTTGATTTTAGGGGAGTCAAATTTCATTTGCTGCAAACAGTATTATAGTTGAGTGGTGGTGTTTCCTATCCCAAGTCTAAAAAACTGTATAAAATTGAAACTGGTCAGTATCTGTGTGCAATAAGCAAAAGAAAAGTATATCCTGCATGCAAATAATAAAATTAAATTGACTCCCCCCTGAAATCAACATGGTTTAGCCCAGGTTTAACTTTCTTCTCATTTTAAAACACTGAATCAGTGCCACAATCTTCTGGATCCACTTCAGACAGGCTTACACTTCACCAAAAAGGCTCTTACCGGGGTGCTAAATGATTTAGAGCCGTCTTCAGAGATTTTTTCCGGTTTTAACGAATGTTCTGTGCATATTTTTAGGAATGGGCGGGGGGGCATTGAGATGAGGGAAAGTGGGCGCGCTTACAGAGTTAGGGCCGGTAATATACGCAACTAATACACATAAGGCCGGAAATGAGTGCGGCCAGACAGGGCAAGTCAATGCAGGTGGAAGTTTAGGACCGGCCGGAGGTTGCGAGGGGAGTGACTGTTTTTTCTTGTGGGTGTAACCTGCTCCGACCTGCCACTTAGTTGAGTAAATTTGTGACCCGATCGCCGACGGATCTCTGAATACGGCCCTTAATCACTGCTAAAGGTTACTAGTTTGTTCTAATTCTCCTGGAATTTTCTGCTTCTTTTGAATACTCTCTTCTCATGCAAATCTCACAATCCCTAGGTATGAAGGACAAACCTTTCCTGGTACACATTCTCAGTCCTGCTACTAACACTGCTGTGTGACTAGATTACACAGAACACTTTTACCATTGTACCTGTTTGGTCCATTGTGTAATATATAGCACTTGTCTTTATTGGCCCGGATTCAGAGCTGCTCTTCCGTCCTATTTTCAGACGTAAGTGCAGCCAACATGAGCATTGAGCATTCTCACAACGGTAGCGATCACAGAAAGACAGGTGCAAGCGTGCCAATCCATCTGTGTTCGCATCCGACAGCACTGTGCCTGTTTAACTGGGGTGTTTTTCTCATTTAAATATTAGGTGGGGCGCTGTCCGATGCCTGCGTATGCGCTTTACACCACCTCAGGGGATGGTGTAAGCGTAAGGGGCAGGTCACCCAAATCTGGTAAAATAAATAAAATAAAAAAGAAAACTGTAAAAAGTAAATATTAAAAAAAACACAAACTCTTTCATATTTTATGGGTTAGTATGAGAAAATAGTTTTTTTTTTACATTTTTATTAAAATAAAGAAATATTTTTAAAAAGCCTAAACTCAGCATAGAGCCACTACAGCTCCGACTGTAGGTTTGCCAATTAGTGCCCATTTTTGGTATGGACTATTCCAAAGAAACACGCACCTCTGAATAGGACATTTTAGCAGATCCGCCTTACAGATCCACTAAAACTCTGAATCAGGGCCGGTGTATCAATACCCAATGTTATATTATTATTATTATCGTTTATTTGAGAGATGATGACAGGAGGTAGGAGGACCCTGCTCAGGGCAGGTAAGCTTAGGCGGAGGAAGAGTAGGCTAGCCTGAAGAAGTGGGTTTTAAGGGAGCGTTTGAAGGATTGGAGGGTGTGGATTGCCTGATAGGAAGTGGTAGGTTGTTTCAATGGAGAGGGATGGCCCAGGAGAAGTCTTGGATGAGGGAGTGAGAAGTAATTATAAGGTTGGAAATAAGGCGACGGTCACCAGCAGAGCGGAGTGGATGGGAGGGAGTGTAGATGGAGATAAGGGAGGAGAGGAGTTTGTTAGGTGTGTAGGGCTGTGTTATAATAAATAATAGCGGCATTTAATGAGGGAAATGTCAGGGATCACTTGTCTGAAGCGCGTGTCTTGCCGTATCGCTCGTTCCCTGCTGGAGGTGACGTCATCCCTGCGCTTTGCACTTCATCCCTATGGCTGCGCTCCTCTGATTGGCTTTGCCTTCTTACTTACATCAGCACCAACTGTTCGGCGGCGTTGGTTATAGAGTCTGTCCTCGTTGCTGTGGTCATGTTCCCTGCTGAGTGGTTCTTCCTGGCATTGCTCCCGTGTTCCTTGGTGTTTCCCCCGTTTCAGTCCGTGCCTCAGTCTACGTTGTGGTAGCCGTCCTTGCCTCAGTCTCTATCGTTTTGCCCTCCGTGCCTCAGTCTTTCTTTTCTCCCTTGTTCTCTCACTCCATTTCTCCCTGGCTTTCTGTCTACTGTATGCACATTCCTTGGACCTTGTGGCTATTCTAACATACTTGCACACACTGCAGCCCACACGTGCAGACCATTTGCCATTTATTTAGCACATAGTGCTCGTCGTTTAGTTCCCATTGTATCTGCACATAGTGCAGTTCATCGGTGCAGATCATTTGCCATTTATTTAGCACATAGTGCTTGCTATTTAGTTCCCATTGTTTCTGCACATAGTGCAGCTCACTGATGCAGACCATTTGCCATTTATTTAGCACATAGTGCTTGCTATTTAGTTTCCATTGTTTCTTCACATAGTGCAGCTCACTGAAGCAGACCATTTGCCATTTATTTAGTACATAGTGCTTGCTATTTAGTTCCTATTGTTTCTGCACAAAGTGCAGCTCATTGGTACAGACCATTTGCCATTTACTTAGCACATAGTGCTTGTTATTTAGTTTCCATTGTTTCTGCACATAGTGCAGCTCACTGATGCAGACCATTTGCCATTTACTTAGCACATAGTGCTTGCTATTTAGTTTCCATTGTTTCTGCACAAAGTGCAGCTCACTGATGCAGACCATTTGCCATTTACTTAGCACATAGTGCTTGCTATTTAGTTCCCATTGTTACTGCACATAGTGCAGACCACCTCTGCAGACTTTTTGCCATTTATTTAGCACATAGGGCCCGATCCTCGGTCCCGTCTGGAAGGTTGTGCGCATGCGTACAACCATTTTACGACACCGCAAGGGTCAGCTTACGTACACCGGCTGTTATGTAAAAGGGGCTGTTTCCCCTTTTACGACAGTCGTATCTCTGCCGTGAAGGCAGAGGTCGACATGTAAATGAGGGGACAGGGTGGGGGAAGCCCTGTTAAGACCGGGGGCCGCATACGTGGTCGTAAAAGTTATGGTAGGATTCTGGACAAGTAAGTGTCCAGATTTACTACTTTTAGCGCCGTGCAGGGGGTGTGCACTCCCTGCTATGAGAACGGCTGTAACGACCTTGTGCACCCGTAAGATGCGCCTAGCTCTGGATCCGGACCTTAGCGCTTGCTATTTAATTCCTATTGTTACTGCATTTAGTGCAGCCAACCCGGGCAGATCTTCACCATTATCCTTTACTTAACACATAGTGCTTGCTACTTAGTTCCCACTAATACTGCACATTGTACAGCCCATTTTTGCAGACCTCTTGCCCTTAACTCTAACTTTGCTCATTGTCCTTGTTATTCTATTCCTGTCGCTACTCTACTTTGTGTAACCCTTCTTTGTCTTCTTCAGGCTGATATATTCATACCTACGCTTGTGCCCCCTTCTCTAAGTTTCTTGTATCTGCCTTTAGGGCTTCCATTATACTGTTGTTCTTGCGGTGAAGGTGCTCATCCCATCACTCACCTTGTCCCTCCAACATCTCTGTCTTTCAGGGTTGCGACCTGCTACTTGGGGCACAGCCAAGTTCGACCCCACCATCGGGGGGGGCTCTGGCGAAAACCACCTGATAGCTAGACTCAGCACCCTGGAGACTGCGCATACAACTTTCACCCTGCTGCTTGGTGCATAACAGGAAAATCTTCTCTGTCTTACACCTGCAACAGGTGCAGGATTTTAGGAAGAAGCACAGGGTACCCAGGCTGCGTTTGCAGCAGTACTAAACCACCCACTTTCTTATTTTAATATAGTGGCGCACCACGTTGCACTAATGTACACAGAAGTGAACACAGGCAGATTACAAATTCTGCATCAGTTTTAAAGTGCTCGCTCCCATTGTGTACATGTGCAGTGCTAATAAACAGGTGCAAGCACAGCTTTGAAACAGCCCCTAGGCATGTATAGGGGCTGATGCTAACTACATGCATTCCAAAGCATTCAGATGCAAAACACTTTAATCACCTTGTAGTGGTACAGAAATATTGTGTAGCTCTTGTCTTTTACACAAAACTGTATTCCATTTCTCTACAGATGGTTTTGAAACTAGTATCAAACAGTAATAAAATTAACTATTATATGAACTTGCAAGAAACTAATATGCTGCTTCTCTATAAATATTTGCATTACTGTTTAATTCTTTAGCCATATCAAAGCTAAATGTTTGCTCAGTTCCACTGGAATGCTTGTGCAGTTAGACATTGGAATGTGTCCTGGTTCTAATAAAACAAGGTAGATTAACTATTCAATTTGTGACAATCTCAGGAGTTAGACAGACATGCTATAGTGCTATAGCCAGGTTGGGACACAGTTTTAAAATCAGTCTGGGTCCCATAGTACATGCTGATGGACATACAAATAATGTATGACCCGTTAATTACACTATGCATCATCAAGGGTCTGTGTCCATATGGCCATCGCTTACCATAAACATTTTCAGTCTTTCTCTTCTGACGGCCCCTCTGCGCTGGCTTTCTGTATGTCAGCGACATAACATTAGGTCCCTTCAGCACCATCTAGAGGGCCAGTTAGAAAGGCTGACATAGGAGAAGACTAAGGACATAATTGACTATTAGGGAGTGTCTGTAGGACACTACTACTGACAGACCCCTTGACATATTTGTGGGGGGTAAGGAGGGAGAGAGAGAGAGGGGGGGGGGAGATAGAGGGGAGGATGATGAAGAGAGATAGGAGGAGGAGAAAGGGAGGAGGAAAGCAAAATGTTTAAAATGTAGTTTCATTTGGATAACACTGTCTTTTTGCGTGATTGGGCTAGCTGTAACCTGCCTTTTAGAAATTTCTGGAAAATAGCATGCTTCTTTCATTCCCTTTAATTTCTGTGATATTGGAGTGCAAAGTTCTTGCCCAAGGCCCCCATTTGTCTTGTTGTAGACTCATTTCGCAAACAGCTTCCCATCCTTGTTCTGAAGACTATAGAATGTTAACTATATCAGTTGATGCATCTGATATGTATTCATGTCCCACACAAATGTAGTTCCCTCATTTGCAGCATGACATGAGGCCCAGAATATTCTTGCAGTCCCCTAATAACAGCCAGTATTGCCGTATTATTCATTCAACTTGTGTTAACTTCCCCATTATACCTGAGAGCAATATTTTTCACAGATTGGTATTTATAATCGTGCATAAGTATTTTATCAGTTGACTTTTTCTGTACTTTGCAATCCATCTTTGGTCTTCTAAGATTTTTACCAGTCTCAATGACGTGTAGTTTGCAGCTCCTATGAGCTGCTATTTTTCGACAGATAACTTTGGCGCAATGATGTGCCGACTGCAGTAATTTTTCTGCAGTTTCCAGGGAGACAACATGACTGATGTTTCTACAAGGACTACTACAGTGACAGGTAAGCTAAGTTCATCCTACCCTTACCATCCCCTTACAGCAACCTAACCTTAACCATAGTTGCCGACTCTCCTGGAATGTCCGGGAGACTCCCGAAATTTAAACAGTTCACCCGGTATCCCGGGAGAGCCAGCAAATCTCCCGCAAAGGACCTGAGGCTTGTGGTTTCCATGAAACCATGGCCTCAAGTCCTGCCCACTTGCCTGGCAACACTAGTTTACCAGTGTTGCTAGGGACAGGGAGGGACTTGATGACGCAAATTATGAAACCCCAAAAGGGGTAACTGATAGTCAAGGGACGGGCTTAATTACACTATTTGCATAAATTGTGCTGTTAAGCCCTGCCACCTGCCTGCATCTATGGCTTCCCTCCGGGATCTCCCGGAAGGAAGCTTTTAAAAGTTGGCAACCCTGACCTTAACCCTTCCCTTACTCTCCTCTAACCCTGCTTGTTCCACAGCCTAACCTTAACCCTTCCCTAACCTTAACCATCCTCATCCAGCAGCCTAACTTTAATCCTCCCCTCTCTGCAGCCTAACCTTAACCAGGAACGGGTACCTTGTTGAAAAAAGAATATTCGACAATGTACCCATTTTATTTTAGCACTTTTTTATTTAAAAACCTTTGGCATTGTTACAGTTGTGATTAAGTTGTCGGCTGTATGAATGTCGAAAATGGATTGCCACAGCAGCAACTACATCTCTCAGTGTGTGTATTTCTACTTATGTCTTCTTTTGTATTTCCTGGTTCAAGCAAGCAATACTCAATAATTATGCTGCCAAAGAGGAGGATAATGAAAAATATCCATATTTTCAATCAAATTTAGCATAACTGTTTACGATAGCTCTCAGCACACAGAATTGTACACAGATGGATGTACAAAGTGTATGTTTGGACTCAGGATCAACACAGAAAATAGTTTTCAGGACTTGCAGCAGAAAGGTTTAAAAAAAAAAAATATATTACATTCCAATTTCCAAAACAATGCTTAACATTACTGCACTGTCCACTGAGGGACCTAGATTTGTGCAAAAATATGCTTGCAGGAAAATGTAAAAATACAAATAATAATTGCATTAACATGTTCATGTATTTGTATTGTCTTAAGTGTAAATCTACATATTAATACATGTAATATTTCTAAATATTTATGGAGGTTACAAAATATGGCTGCCAGTTACTCAGACTCAAGGTAGACTGAAGAAACAAGTAAAAGAAATTATATGGCAGAACATACTACTTGGAATTGCTTTATCATTGAAAACTAATAAAACAAGACAAAAGGAAACATAAAAACAGTTTAAATATTAAGGAATTATAATGACCTTTTGAACTGTAGTTGTCAAATCCAAGCAAAGCTGAATGATTTTTTTCTTTGATGCAGAGAAGTCAGTAATCCCTGTAAATGGTGTCCTGTACCAAAATAAAAAAAATCTAGTTTGAAAAAAAATAAATGCTTTAAACTCTTTGAAAAACAAATGCTAGCAAGCTAATCACCAGGGATATAACTAAGGGTGTGAGATTGGGGTGTTGTCCTGGGCACAAAGTCAAAGTGGGGTGCCAGTAAGTTCATTTTTAATTTTAAACTGGTCAATAACACAGTTTTTCTTTTTGCCCCATGGCGCTAAAATTTCTAGCTACATCTCTGCTAAGAAAAGTGGGTCACAGGCAACTTCATATCGGGGCAATACTAATGTAAATTTGTCTATTGTGGTGATACTATTGTATTCAAATCTATCAGAGCACTTTTTTAATGCATAACTATCGGGGCACTTCTATTTTATTCTCAGGTAACGGGGCAATTCTCTTTCAGTAGTAACTATGTAGGTAGGTTTTACATAATATCGGGGACACACTATTAATGGTTTTACATAACATTGTCCTAGTATACATTAGCGATGGCGCAGCATGCCATTAACAGCATGCCAAAAATATAATTAAAACATAAACATTGTGACTTACCTGTCCAGCCATGCTAACAAAGCTTTAGCTGAGCCTATTAGTTCTACCACAGATGTAAGGAACTCATTTGGAGGTTTACGAGAAGTAATCCCATCATACGATTCACTTTTTCTCCTGTTGCCAATATAGTTCTGAAGGTTGTTGGAAGCTGATCTGAGTTTTAGCACCAAGTTTTTCATGTTGTCAGTTTCCAGACCATAATTCTGAAATTATGAGTTTAGGTTAATATAATATTGCGAAATTTTAATCATTGCGAGCACTTTGGAATATGGTTCAGTAAAAACAACAAATTACAAGGAAAAGTATTTTGTTTCATTAAAGAGGAATATAAATTAACATTAACAAAAAGATTATTTTCAAAAATGGTAATATGACATAAAGACTATTTAAAAGAATGCCACTTTAACAAATTTGCAAATACATAATAATTCAGCATGATGTTTGCTGGTGGTTGAGGTAACACTTTTGGTTGTAAAACCATCAATCTACATACAAATCAAGTCTAATGTCCACCTACTCTTGTATCCATGGGTATCAGGTGAAACAGAAAAGTACACTCATATTAAAAGGCTCAGTAACAAAAAAGGTCTTCCTTAGGTGCTATTCTGGATATGACACACAATAAATTTTACTAGAAAGGAGGCACTCTGGAGTTTAAGGGCCAGATTTACTAAGCTGCGGGAAAGGAAAAGTGGAGATGTTGCCCATAGCAGCCAATATGATTTTAGTATGTAATAGGAAAGCGAGAGCTTGAATCTCCACTTTTTCTTTGCCAAAAAATCTAGCCCTTATGCTTCCTTGTCCTTGAGAAAATTATACAGCTCATTCATCCTTGTGTTGGTTTGCATGGAGGTATATTCCCCTGATGAAGGTGTCCTTGCCGAAACAGCTGAGTTGAATGCACTATGGACTGTGAGATTTTCAATACTTACTTTTTTTGAACGCATTGACGACTACATGTAATTTGGAAATATTTATGAAATCTTCTCCTCGATCTATGCCCTTCCATTCTGCACTGTTTAAACTACCTGCCTACTACTTCTCATATGGATTCATTGTCTATCTGTGTTCTATACTTGCTGCATTATTTAAACAACCTGCCTACTACTTGCCATATGGATATATTGATATAAGATTTGCTGTATTTTTTGTACTTTTTTGCACTATTGCACTTTTTCATGACACTTTATAAATTTTTTGTCTACCGATGTCTTTTCTGGTGATATGTTTGCTATTTGATTAAATTGAATCAAACAATGTTGTATTATTTTCTACAGTGTGCTGACTATTGAGAAAGATATATATATATATATATATATATATATATACACAAACACATCTGCTCACTGACCAGAATGTTTCAACTACAGAAGACGGGCCTCTGCCCCACTAGGCTGATCCCAATGTCGAATGTGCTATCTTGCTTGATATCCATGGGCCATTCGAAACAGGGCGCCAAACAGAGACTTATCTCCCAGGCTAAAATGTGCTAATCCTCCTCCTCCTATGTAACCAGGGCACAAAGTCTAACTAGGAACCTGGTTTCATTAGAGCCCCTGATGGTGGGGGTAGGCTTGGCTGCTGGTAACTAGCAGATCGCAGTCACTGGAAATCACTTTCCTCTAACGTAAGATTACCAAACCCACAGATAGAATAAAAGTGAAAAAACAAATCCTGAAAACAGTAACAGCATAAAAGTAGGGAGACCCACAGTGAAGATGGAAGCACACTGGGACAAGGCTAGGTGGAAATAGCCTAGGACTGACAATGCCAAATGGAGACAAGAGCTAGCACTCACAGACTTACAGCATGTACACATTAAGGGCAAGAGATAAGGGAGGTAGGTAACCCAGAGGAGGGTGAGCAAAGGGTAACTAGGCAAGAGGTAAGGGACCAGGACTGGAACACAAAGGGCTAGATTTGCTAAGCCACGGAAAAGGAAAAGTGGAGATGTTGTCCCTAGCAAACAATCAGATTCTAGCTCTTACTGTCCTATAAAATATTAGAAAATGTCAGCTAGATTCTGATTGGCTGCTATGGGCTACATCTCCACTTTTCCTTTTCCGCAGGTTAGTAAATCTAGCCCAAAGAGCCAGGAAGAGGCAAGGACAAGGGCACCCAGAAATCACCAAAATACTACAGAGGCAGTGTAAAAGACAGGAGAGAACAGGAGAGCCTAAACGCTATAACCGGTAGCGTGTGGCAGCGCTGTCTGTTTTTAACTAGAGGCTTCTGGCCACAGATAGGTCAGAAGCTTTCAAGTAACTTTCCTATAGGCTGGCCACTAAACAACAACCATAAGTACGGAGGTGAAAGTGCAGCTCTCACATATGGCTAATATGCATGTCGTCATGCATACGCTGCGAGACACAGTCAGAAGAGATCATGCCGGTGAGCATGGCCGACAAAGCAGATGCTGCACAATGCAGTTAAGTGACGACTGTAAAAGTAGATAGGATTATTGTAAGGCAAGAAATGTAGGAGAAATGGTAAACATTTCGGGCCTGATCCAGAGCTACGATGGTACACTGATCGTGCTTGTGTATGGTTACTTGTATGTTGCACTACAAGAACAACTTGCTGTTGGTGATGTTGCTGACCTGTTATGCTGTCTGTCTGATAGAATATAAAAGAACTTGACTTTATTTCTTCCATGTGATGTGCTCCTTTATCACATATGGCGCCCAGAAAAGTGGAACACATCTCAGCTGGAAACGATACACCGCAGAGAACCCTGGGTAAGACAGCTACAATATCTGTGTTTAAAAAAAATGACAAGTTGTATTTAAAGTATACATTGTGCAGCTGGCCTGGGGCCAGAAAGGTGGTGTGCTTAATAAACAGTTTAATCCAGTTTTGTTGTGCCTGTGGTGGAGGACAGGGCAACCTGGTGTTAATGAGAGCTGTGTGAAAAGCTGCCTTAAAGGGCCACAGTGTCATTAGCAAACTGTTTGCAGTCTTGTGTTAAAGTGTCCAGTAGGGCAAACAGGTGTCAGGTAACACTGTCTGGTTAGATTGGCATATTCCTAAATTTACCCTTAAAGGGGAAGTACAGGGTAATATGGAGGAAATACTGAGAAGGTTATCTGAAGTGGCTGGCGGACAGCAAACCCTGGATGCTGGACAGCAAACCTAATTACAGGGCCAACAAGCTCAGGTCCAGATGATATCTGAAGTGGCTGCCAGTCAGCAAGCTCAAATACAGGGCCAAAAAAACCCAATTACAGAGCCAACAAGCTCAGGTCCAGATGATGTATGAAGAGCTTAAAGAGCTGAGGAAAGGTGGGCAGGAGCGAGAGAGGCTGCCTAAGCTCACTCCAGCTGATGACATTAAAGCTTTCCTCTGCACATTTGAGAGCATTGGCCACGCGATTGGAATGGCCTGACAAGCTGGCTCCCTGTTTGACAGGGGAGGCACATAGAGCCTATGTGGATATGCCTGTGGCCCAGTCACGATTCTACCCTGACCTTAAGAAGACTATACTCGACAGGATTGGAGTGACGGGCCCCAGCAAAGCCCAAGAATTCCATGACTGGCGGCTGGAAGGTTCTGAGCATCCCAGGATTCAGCTGGCCAAGCTTGCCCTGCTGGATAACGCTTTGTTGCAGTCGAGTAAAAACTCAGCAGCACAAATTGTGGACAGAGTTGTCCTAGACCAGGCTATGCGGGTGTTAGACCGCTCAGTGCAGCTGTGGGCCTTTCAGGCTGATCCCCAGACATATGAGGAGCTGGCAGTGGTTATTGAGCGACATCTGACCCTGGGGAAAGTGAATAAGCCAGGACAGGATTTGTACCAGTCCCAAAGCCCCGAACTTAGGTCCCAGTCATCAAGCCAAAGGCCCCGCCTCTGATAGTGTACTTTGAGTGCGGTGAACCTGGTCATGTGCAGCGGGACAGCCCAAAACGGGGTGTGACAGGGGTGTGACAGAGACAGCATACCTCCACATGAAAGTAATGTGGAGTGTGACAGAGACAGCATATCTCCACATGGGAGTAATGTGGAGAATCCTGACCAGGTTTTAGAGCAGCAGCAGAGAACCTGGGTGTGATCAGGCTTGGGCTAATCAGCAGCAACTGTGCTCTCCTGATATAAGTGTTTCAAAGAGAGAGAGTCGGGACTCTTGATGGTGGAATAGCTGCCCAAGGGTTGGGGTATGATAGGGACCACTGGAACACCTAAAGAGTCGTGTGAACTATGCTGTGACACTTGTATGTTGCACTACAAGAACAACTTGCTGTTGGTGATGTTGCTGACCTGTTATGCCGTCTGCCTGCTAGAAAATAAAAGAACTTGACTTTATTTCCTCCATGTGATGTGCTCCTTTATCACAATTGTTTATATTAAAGTACATGCAGATAAAATGAACACAAAAAGGACACATAAAGACAACTTAAATTGAAGAGACGTAAAAACAAATATCTAGACTCTTGCATAAATATCTGCTTTTTGTTTGCAGGTAATAATAAATGTGCATCCTTAAATCTACTAAATGTTAGCAATGACTTCAGTCAAAGGTTTCCTGTAATATTTGGTAAATCCCACATATGCAGTTAAACATTGGATGATTTTTGTGCTGCCTTTCAAAACCTGCTCATTCGCCAGTAAATTAGGTGGGTCATGTCTTAGCAAACTGTTTAAATAGAATCTTCACATTGAAACCTGATTTATTCTAGTGAAACTTGCAGGGGATGAGCCAAAGTATACGAGTAATGAAAAAACAGGTGCAAGTGTAGACTTGAGAATAACCATGGACCTGATTAAAGATTTTGCGCACCAAAAGCATAGACCCACTGTTTCCAGAGTTCCGACAATGGCAGCTCAATGTAGTATTAAAAAATCACAACACATGAGTTGGTGCATTATTTTAGGCAAGGTTATTAAGGTATTTAAGTGCAGGTAAACATAGTTGCTATTGTAGCAGCATTAAAACACACACTTTCTCATGTTAATATAGTTAACACTAGTACAAAGCTCCAAAAAGTAATATATTTACCATGTTTATTTGATATACAGTACATTGGATGCTATATATTTTTCATTTGTATTCACTTGAAGACACCTTCAACAGTGTAAGGGTATGAAAATATCCCTAAATTACTGTACTTAACACAATGCTGACATGGAAACAAATACATATTTATTGCTCCATTTACTATCTAGCATGAATTATGCTAGTCAGGCTATCGCAAAGTAAATTTATATTAACTAATACCCCATTTACATTGAGACAAAAACCCAGGATATTGCCGGGGCAAGCCCTGACGACCCAAGTTGAGGCTCAGTGTGAAAAGGTCTGATTGGCTCTACCTGGGTCTAATGACCCTTGAGTCAGACCCAGGAAAAGTGGAGGGTTATTCCCAGGTCCAACCTGGGTATCCACCAGTATGAAAGGTGAGACCGAGGTTATTTTAACCCAGGTCTCAGAGAAATAAAGTGATTGGGGGGATTAGGGAAAGGAGTCATCAAATTAATGACTCACACTTATTGCCAGGGAAGACCAAAAACCTGAGATATTGCCCATTATGAATGATAAAAAAAAGGGTGAAGAGCAGGGGACACACTGCAATAACCCGAGTATTTGCCAGCGTGCGATGTGAAAGTAGTAGAATACTTACCATTCCAACAAGGACCTATATTGAGCTGAAAGCTGGCCATTATCTTCAGAAACTATCACCTGATTGGGTTTCTTCTTAGCAATCTTCAGCCACTGTGCAGCGGCAGTGGCTTTCTCTTCGAACTATGAATATTTCTAAGCCTAGATAGGAAAAGCATTGAACATGCGCAATGTAATCCTACTAGGACTTAGAAATCCTTTGAAAATGAAGTGCTGTACATTTAGTAAATGGAGAATAGACTAAAGGCCTGACCAATCATTCATTACTTGGCTTTGTTTATTTTCTGTTTCATGTACTGTTTCATGTCCTCTTTGAAGCCATAAATCTGTGAATACTTTAAGCAAAGGATTTCCCAGGAAGTGGAAAATATGGGAAGAACTGTTGTTTAACAAGGTTTGTATATAGTACTGAAAGAATGTTCTCTTCACAAAGTTCATAGCATACTTCCGTTATGCATCCGTGAATAAAGCACAAAATGTTACACACTGTTTAATTGATGTTTAAAAATAAAACAGGAAAACAGCAATAGATATACAACACGTACACATACACATACATAGGGTTCAATTTAAAAAGCAGAGAAACTACAAAAATACGAAGTTAGTTTCATATTTTAACAGCTGCTCTGCATCTCCATTTTTATAAAACTTACCTGAAGTGGTTGGTCACCTCTCCCACTTCACTCCGCAGCAGCGCCCCCATAACTGCTCTCCATATCTATAAAGTTGTTATTTTCCTCACTGGTCCTCTCTGTCCCTCGTCGTACTGTCTTGAAGTTCGGCAGCTGCAGCTTGCTTTGACTCACTTTACTGATCTATACTTCACCCTCTCCTTTTACAGAGCAACAATGATTGGTGATTCCCTGTCACATGCTGCTCTTATGTCGGCTGCCTGTTGCCTAGCAGCAGATGCTAGTGCAAGCAGCCATTGAAGTGATTAGAAAATGGTTGCTGTCTTTGTTATATGGCTGCCCCATTTATATAGCAGGTGTGGGTTTCCGTTGAGAATGGCCATTTTTCCAAAGGGTCATTCTCTTCCAGCCAGTTACGAACTGAGAAAAAGCAATCAAAGGACAGAGCTGTGAAGACAGTGCTTTGACTCGTGCTTCTGTGCTTCGACTTGCCAGGAATAAATTTTACCCCAACCCTAACCTTCTCTTCTCCACGGCCTAACTCTAAGACTACCCACAGCCTGACCCTAAGTCTCCCATCCCTAAACCTAGACTCCCTACTCGCAGGCTGACACTAACCTTAACCCTTCCCTTCTATGACCCTAACCCTCCCTTCCCCAGAACCTAAACCTAACCCTCCCTTCCCCAGCCTAACCCTAAAAGTCCTCGGAGAGGTTACTCACCTCTCCAGTGTGATCTGCGGTAGGCAGGGGGTGCGACGAGTCCAGCGGGCAACGGGTTCCGAAAAGGAATGAGCCGATCTGCATACTTACTCATTCGCCCAAAAATCTAATATGTCTGTTTTTCAAAATAGAGACAGACAAAAATGAGCTGTCTCTATTTCTAAAACATCCATTTCTGGCTGGAGACTGACAATTTATATAGTTATACCTATATAGCTATATAACAGCGGGAGTAGCCTTTTTGTAATAACTTTAATAACTAATTACAAATGTCTCAGCTGCTAGTGGTGAGCAGCACTCAGAGATCCTAAAAAAATATTTGTCAATTACTAATATCTGATATTTTAAAGAATCTCTATACTCAGCACTGATATCTGTAACAATGTAAAAAATAACAAATAACTTATCACCAGTAGGAGCTGCGCATGTGCAGAGGTCGCTGCCAGCTCGTTTACACTTTGAATCTTCTTTACAGGACCACAGAGGCTCACCAGGCATCGTGGATGAGGTGTATCTTTCTAAATACTTATTATTTTTAAACTAGGATCTTTATAAATCAAGCCCACACATTCTTATAGTTAGGTATAAATCTAGCTAGTATTATAGCTGGAAATCCTATGACCCACTGACTGTCCTGACTGTTTTCTGACCTGATCCGGAGTTAAAGTGTAGCAGCTGCGCTGTGGGTATTTGCCTATACTTACTCACGTGCTTGTTTGAAATAGACTGACAGCAGCCTAAGATACATGACTAAGTTACATCTTTTTATGGAAGTAATTTATATAGGATCTATAAATTATTAAATTTTTAATCATTTAAAGCAAAAATGAAAGCATCAATTAAAAAAAACCCTAAATATAAAAAAAATATCAGAAATGCCTAAACGAAATTTGTGGCAATGTGCTGCTATTCAATCATAAAAATAATAATAGTCAGTATAGTATAGTGTATATATAGCAGACATGTCAAACTTGCGGCCCAATCGTATGTTTTTTGCTGCAGTGTACAACTACATGGACTCAGTGGACCACTGGGTTAAAAACAGAGCTGGCGCGATGCCCAAATTCCTTTTATCACCCGCCGTGGTTGGCACAGAATAGCTGATATCAACATCGTCACAGTGAAGAGAGAGAGCGCACCATGGAGGAGAGTAGTAGATGAAAGACATCAAAGGTAAGTAAAGTATAAACTGTGAGAGCTAGAGACACATGAATAGGGAATACTGGGGAGACTGATGATCTTAGACTTTGATTGTTTGGCTTTTAGGTTTGACATGCCTGGTGTAATGACACTGGTCAACAAACATCTTTATAATGCTGCTTTCACATCACCAACTCTGAAAAACCCGTTTTTTTTCTGGGAAAGAAATGCAGGGTCAAATAAAAAGACACTTTTTTAAACACCAAAAACAAGGGAAATTCCCGGGTAAGACCCTTTCACATCACCAATGAATTTCCCGGGTCTGCCCTGTCTAGCAACTGTCAATCATTGTAGAAATGAGCTCTTATTGGCTGCTTCACATGTGCTTTTACAGTGAATGTCATTGCTTTAATGGACTTGAAATTAATGCAGAAATGTCAACTTTGATTTTGACATTTGAAGTATTGATTAAAAAAGGGAAAAACCTTTTAAGATTTTATCTGCTTTATTTATGTTGCACAGGATGACATGGCATGCTGGCACTTGTGGTTCTCCAAGCACTAGCATGCCCTGGCATCCTTGGGCATGCTGATGTTTGTAGCACTACAAGCATCAGCATGCCCTATACTTTGCAAATGTTTTTTTTTTTAAATCCGACGCTACAAACAGATTTGTTTACTGTTGCCATAGCAACAGTAGACAATTCTCACCAATCGGGAGGCAATGTGAAAAACCAGGGGGTACAAAACAACCCTGGACCTTTCACATCACCCCTTCACAAAACCCTTCTTTTTTCGAAAACCCTGGTCTTTTGACCCGTGTCGACCGGAAGTACTACTTTCACATCACCACCAAATACCCGGGATTTTGTAGAGACCCGGGTTTTTTGTGAAAATCTCGGGTATTTGGTGGTGATGTGAAAGGGGTATAAGTTTTTGCAGCAATAGTTCATAAAAGTGCATTTCATAGTGTTTTCTGTGTTGAATTCAAGCAAGTGTTTTAGAATGACTATCACATAAGAATTTTGAGTGAGACCCAAATTAAGTTTACATTATGTTTATTAACAATACAGACATAGTAAAACAAATGTTATAAAATAAAAATAAAACATCTGAAACACCAATACAAAGCTGTGGTGTCAATTTTAACAGGAAGCCTAATTATTAAACTGGCATCATACAAAAAGTCAAAACCAGGATTCCTAGTAAGGTGTATTCAACATGCAGCAATCAGAAAATGTGCATACATATACAGGATGTTATATCATAAACTTCAATAAGTTTAGGATGTTTAAATGAATAAGGCTAAAGATGATGGTCTACATCAGTGTTGGCTAACCTGTGACACTCCAGGTGTTGTGAAACTACAATTCCCATCATGCTTTGTCAGGTATTCACTATGCTTTTGCAGTTAAGGCATGCTGGGACTCAAAGTTTCACAACACTTGGAGTGTCACAGATTAGCCAACACTGTTCTACATTAACAGTAACCAGGTACTAAGATTATATGCCAAATTAGAGAACAGTGGGCAATATTTACTCATGGTTGCCTACTTTTGAAAAATCATTTCAGGGAGAAAAGTAAAAAGCATAGGGGCGGTCCCTGCGTCGCCGGGGGGAGGTCCCGGTGTCGCCGGGGGGAGGTCCCTGCGTCGCCGGGGGGAGGTCCCTGCGTCGCCGGGGGGAGGTCCCTGCGTCGCCGGGGGGAGGTCCCTGCGTCGCCGGGGGGAGGTCCCTGCGTCGCCGGGGGGAGGTCCCTGCGTCGCCGGGGGGAGGTCCCTGCGTCGCCGGGGGGAGGTCCCTGCGTCGCCGGGGGGAGGTCCCTGCGTCGCCGGGGGGAGGTCCCTGCGTCGCCGGGGGGAGGTCCCTACATCGCTGGGAGGGGGGCGGTCCCTGCATTGCCGGGGGCAGTCCCTGCGTTGCCAGGGTTTGTGTATGGGTGTCCTGTAATGTATCCAGCCCCAACCTCTCAGTATTCCATTCCCCATCATGTGCCTACAACCCCCCTCAGTATTCTCCACCATATTTCTCCAGCCTCTCCTTTT
>WWET01000308.1:188034-209914 GCA_011038615.1 Limnodynastes dumerilii
ATATATTTCAATTAAAGGGAAGAACATAAAATAAAAATCATAGATTCATAAGAAAGTAAAGTCTTCTTATTGGGTGTGTCTCACATATGAGCAGAACGTGCATTCATCTTTGTCTGTTTGTTATTCTCAGTCTTCTTGTATTACTTAGCATACAAAGACTATAGTTTGTATAACATATAAACCATGTTGCTGTACCTTTTTTCCCCTTTTAACTGTTGTAATTATGTATTGGAATCCACACTAATGTATTTCACTGCCCTGTCCCCCAATATCACATCTGTCCATCTTTCATTCCCCTCCACCTTATATCCTATATATACCTGCACCTCACCTACAACAGGTGATTTTATCCCTGAAGAAGTCATTTTATACGATGAAACGCGTTAGTGTTTACACATAAGTTGACCCCAATAAAGCAGTTTATTTAGCACATCCTTGTGTCTATATTAGCTTATTAGCTCCAGCGATCTATACGCCATTCCCTTATTGAACCGCCAGACAGTGAGCTATAGCCGGCATCTACAGACAACCCCCAGCTGCACAGCCAGTTGTGAATGGTACCCTCAGCTGATCTTTAGCGGTTATCTCCCTGTCTCTGGTTCGGCAGGTGGGCACACGCCAGAGGGCTTCCCCCGTCCTCCCTGTACACAGACAGGACAGAGACGTCACCAGCTCTGATGCGCGGAATCTCCAGAACTCCGGCGGGGGAGCACCACTACAGACAGAGTGCCATGTCCTGAAGACACCCGAAGGACTCCACGTCCACATCGCAGGCATACCACAAGGATCCCCCAGGGCTCCAGGGACACACAACTCCGCACTGCCAGTGATCCTGACCAGGGAGCATCCGAAGCTGCATCACCGCCAGACACATCTGAGACCTCTGAGTCAGATGAGCCATAGTACAAGAGGCAAGCAGGGTGAGTAGACACACCGCATTTATACAGTACTATAATTTATGTGACAGGACTTCACTATTGGTCTTTCTTTCTATCTCCCAATCTCCACCATATGCTGTCACCCATCGTTTCTTCTGTGCTGGAGCTATATATCTAACCACGGATTGATTATCACACTTAGGAATCATCGCTACAGTACATTTCAGGAACAAATTCTTGTTTTGAGTGCACCACCCCCTTCTCTCTACTATATCATTTTTCTAGTGACTCTTGGGACACTAGTGGGCCAGTGCTGCTCACAAGGCACATTCATATCACCCACCCTGCCCTCCCCCTGCCCCAACCCCTGAGCTTCACCCTGGGTGTTACTACCCTTGATTATTTCCTTCTTGTATTACTGTGTTTGATGCTAAATATCAAATTGCAGTAGTGTATGCTAGTACTATGTAAATAAATTACTTTTTTAATCTTATCTTGAAAAATGAATGCTATATAATCTATAATAAATGATTGCTCTTTATTTCTGAAGGCCTGCTTCACAGAAGAAAGAACAAATACTAACACTAATAAGAAAAGTTAGCAATTAAAAATTAGGAAGATAGGTGTTAACTGTTACTAACCAAGGCACAGAGAAGATCTACAGCCTCAAGAACAAGTTCCTGATGACCAATCCGTGTAACTCCAAGTTCCTCCAGATCCTGATGCGATATCTCTAGTAGCTGTTCACCATTAATTTTTTCCCTTTCAACACTTGGAACATACTGTTGCAAGGAGTCATCAAGACCTGTAGAGAAAAATAAACAAACGTCACAAATCTGTAAATTTTGTGTTATTTTCTTTTTTTTTTAAAAGCAATCAAATAAATCATGTTTACAATAAATGTATAAAAGAAAACAAATAGGTTGCTACAATTTTAATAGCAATTTTAATCTATAGTCTGGAGTGATACATTTTTGGGTAACAAAGAGTGAGAGATAAATCTAGGAAGAGTGCGTATTTATGCAACTATCATAAAAGCTGTGATATTAAAAGAAAATGTCATATTTGTGAGTAATGTTGCATGTGTGTCCGTAATGTATATTACTAAACATTTATAAACAAAATATTAAAATGACTTGTTAACTACAGTGTCAGTTTGGCTAAATTTATAAGCCAAAAGTCATATGGTCATTTTTCTACATCTTTAATAAAACAGTCTGGCACAAAGCATTCAACTAACCAAAATTTGCTCTTGCCAAATGCATATTTAAATCCGAACAAATATGTAAAACAATCAGGGACGGAACTATCATTGGTGCAAAGGAACCGGGGCCCAAGCTGATACAAGGGCCCACAGTCACCGCACCACTGAAGCTCCCCACCAGGTTACCTGGGATATCATCAGGGCAAAGCATATTTTTTGCACTGAAATACAAAGTGTTGGAATATTAACTTGTCAAAAAGGAAAAGTTGTATGTACTCTGGCAGTCCTTTTCTCTTAGCAACATTAATGTTAAAATACTATGGACCGGATTCACACGTAAGTTTGTTATATATTTACGATTTTTAAACTGTGCATGATCAGAATGCACAAATACGCATGTGAAACCTAACCGCATGAATCACGCACACATACCTCAACCATCTGATCGATTCATGCAGGAGTCCACCACTAACCCCGCATGCATAGCTAGAGGGGCAAGACACTTAATGCAAATGAGCTTCACAAGGATTACTAATGTACAGTATGGGCGTGCCAATGCAGTTATGAGAGATTCACAAGCAGGATTGCCGTAGCAAAACATACGCACAGGAAAAGTTAAGGTAGCCCTATACACACGGGTAAAGTTAAGGTAGCCCATGACCACTCATAAGTTGCTGAAGCCTGTCGTATCAGAAAATCCATGCGTCCATACAAACTTCACACAGCCATCAGCTGCGGCGTAATGTTTATAAACACATGTGCGAGTAATTAACTCACATAAGGCTGACTTTATTTACGCATTTGGTATAAGATATAAAATTAATGGATTTAAACAGTGACAAGGTTTGTTTAATGTTATTGTATATAACATTGTTATATTGTAAAATAATGATAATTGTAACATTTATTTGTAAAATTCATGTAAAAATTACCTTTGTTCAACCATTATTAAAATTTCTAAAAAAATATAAAAAAAATTAAATTTTCCAATTTAAATAAATATATTAGTATTTGAAATAATAAAATAAAATAAAATGAATGCAGTAATTGTTTGTAACACATCATAACGTAAATGATTGTAGCATCTTTTGTTTACAATATGTTTATTGCACATTTTGAAGTGTCTAATTATTTATATCCCAAAAAAACAAAATGATGTTATTATAATTACCTTTACTTATTAAATTGTTTAAAAAAAAACTCTGAGATGAAAACCAAATGGCTGAATCGCTACTTAAAAAAGTACCCAATTTTACGCATGATTCAAGGGTCATATACTATTTATTTTCCTATTTCTACATACGGCATACTTACACACGGAAAAACACGACCAAGTGTGTAGGTGTGGTTAGCTGCAGCCGCTACTATACTTGCATTGCACTTGCGTATATTTACGATGCGTATTTTTAGGCAAGCACCCAATTTCAATCCTAAGAAGTGAATCAGGTCCTATGTCACTAACTAATATGTACATAATATTAATATTACTATCTAAATAAGTATCAAAATAAGTGACTGTAGTTAATTCCCCCTTCCATAACACCTGTCAATGGTGGGTTTCCTTAAAAACATTTTTACAACACAAGGCATTAACAGGTAAATCTTTATTAGGGCAGGTAGAATGGTAGCTCGCAAGCTTAGAGCCTATCAAGTTATCACCCAAGTCAAACATTTGATACCACCTAAAGACAACTAAATTCTTAACTCGTTGCATATTGCTAATCATTTTGCAGAATATTACTCCCTCTTATACAATTTAGATAAGGACGAAACGCCATTTCAACCATTCCAGATTTCATTTCTTCCTTACTGTATGATATTAAACTCTCATGTCTGGCTGAGCAAGAAATATTGGACCGGATCGAGACCCCTGCATGCTTTCTGTACGTCCGTCTGACAGAGAGGGGGGAGTGAACGCCATCTGCCACACCCATCTCTCGTGCGGGTTTTATGGCAGTGCTGCCATAAGACTGCCTTTAGTTAATGCTGCTGATCTGCACCATTGTGGAAGCCCCCTCCCACACTGTACAGTTAGCATGCTTCCCCCCCACCCACTTTAGCAGGCAAAGGGGAAGCACAACCCATTTCCAACTAAGTTCCATACGAGTCTTGCTACGCTAATGCCCTCCAGTCAAATCAGGCCACTTACGCACATTGGGCCAGATCCAGACCTACGATGCCATTACATTTCATCGCATAGCGTATTTACGCTAGCGTATTTTCTATGCACTCTTCTAAGGCACTCCCCTCACTTGTATGTACTTTAGCCTTTTTACGCTTGCCAAACCCTACTTTAACTTTTCAAAGTGTAACTACTGACGTACCTAAAGGCTTCACGTACATAAGTGCCTAAGCACGCCCATACTGTACGACTTAAATGCCTCACCCTGCCTCCGGAGCGTAATTACGGCTGTTGTATGGCTGTCATGCCCCTTCGTTCGTAGTTATGCTGTCGATATGTGGCTGGTACGTACGTTCAGAGTTACATGGTGCAACATCTGCCACGTGCTTGCGCAGTACATACAATACAGCGTTTTTACGTCGCCGGTTAGCGCCAGCGCCTGATGTTCTCAGGTCAGGATCTGGGCCATTAACATTATATGCTCCATGGATAGTACAGGAGAAAGCCCCCGGGCTAGATTGTTTTCTCTCTGTCTTCTACAAGTAATTTTCAGTAATTTTTCTTAAACTAATCTATTTAACAATGTCACAAAAGGAGGGTCCTTTTAGCTTAGCTGCTTAAGTAACAACTACACCAAAGCTAAGTAAAGATCCCTCGACCCCACAAAACTATAGACCCAAAGCTCTTCTGAATGTGGACCTAAAAATGAATGCAAAGCTATTAGCAAATAAATTAGCACCCCTTCTGCCGATCCTCATTCATCCCAATCAAGTGGGCCTTATAATGGATCGCCAGACGCTACTAGACGTGTCTTGGACAGTGGAGCTTATGAACGCTAAAGACCTTCAGGGGATCCTCCTCTAGCTTGATGCGGAGAAGGCTTTTGATCGTCTACATTGGGGTTATATGCACCAGGTCCTTCTTAAATAAGGTTTAGGCTACATTCAATACTGGCTTTATATTCCGCACCTACTGCCCGCATTTTTTGCAATGGCTTCCCCTCTTATTCATTCCTCATTACAAATGGTACCAGACAAGGTTGACCCCTCTCACCATTAATCTTTGCTCTAGCAATGGAGCCATTAGCAGAAAAAAATTTGTGTCCCTCCATCTTTTCTAGGTTTTCGATTTGGCTCAACTACCCATAACATTTTTCTCTTTACTGATGATGTTTTTCTATTTGTCTCTAGCCCATGTCCTTCTTATCTGTGCTATATGCTATCTTATCAGCCTTTTCCTGAGCTTCACTATACAAATTAAATACCTTTCTCATACCAGTACGCTTGGAAAAAAGATTCACTTTCTTACTTGGGAATACAAATCCCTTCATCTATTTCTAAGGTCTTCTAAACAAATTATGTTCCTTTACTGTCCAGTTTGACTAAGGGATGGATGCAGTACAAGGTTTCATGGTAGGGATGCATAGAAGCTTTCAAAATGACTATCCTGCCTAAGATCCTATACTATTTTAGAACAATCCCCTACTCTATCTCTGCCAGTTTAAGGAATAAACTGCAAACCCTTTTGACAGCTTATATGTGGCATAAACACCCTCCTAGGATTGCAATCTCTAGACTATACCTCCCTAGGAATACAGGAGGAGTTTACTATAATCAACTTTGTGATTGGTCTCAATCAAGGGGGTCAAAGATATGGGTTGATCTGGAACACACTGTTAATCAACTCTTTCCATTGGCAGATTACCTGTGGATGCCCCCATTGGGTGCTTTTTCTCTATTTAGCATTATGCATAGGCTTAAAATTCGGGATAACTGTATGTTGGCGACCAATCGTCTATTCTCCTTGCTCTCCTTTCATTTATCTCTTGATGCTTTGTCCAAACTAATCCCTGATGCTAACTTCAGGATGTGGAAGAATTTAGGGATTAACTCACTATCTCAACTCACACAGTCTTATGATCTTAACCCCTTCTCCCAGCTTCAGCCAGAATTTAATCTTCCAAATTCGAAGAACTACAGATACATACAAGTTTCTCACTGGTGGGATACCATTAGCCGTAGAGGTGGCCCTATCTCTCCTCCCCCCAAACCATGCCTATCTAGATTAACCAAATTCTTACATAGGGGTGACATATCATATTGGTATACTACCCTGGCTCCGGTTCCTCCTAGCACTAAGAGACAAGCTCAATTAGCATGGAAACATAATCTAAATATTACCCCAACTGAGTCCCAATGGGAACGTATCGTTTCGCTCTAATTCCAAATTTTAAAATGTAGTGACCATTCAGAGAGGCAACTAAACCTGTTACATCGAATATACTATACCCCTGACTGTCTCCATAAAATATGGCCAAGTCAATCTAAGTTGTGCTGGCATAACCGTGGGGAAGTGGAAGATATTTATCACGTTCTGTGACTGCCCAGCCCTCCGATACTTCTGGAAGGAGGTTAAAACTCTAATCTCAACTGTTTGTAAGACTGATTTACCCCTTTCACCTGCAATTACCTTGCTACACCATTATCCCTCAGATATTACATCAGATTACTCTTATATGCTAGGTCATATCCTCCTAGCAGCTAAAACCCTATTGGGACAGCTCTGGAAGTCTCAAACTACCCCCTCCATAAATAAGTTCATTGCTAAGGTCTCCTTCTGTTATTCTATGGAAACAATGGATGTCTCATACACATCAAAGGCCAACTCCCCTATATTGCTTTGGTTTAAATGTGCAGAATTTATTTCTGGAATCCCTGAACATGACTGTTTGCTCTTCCATTGGTAATGAAACTCCAGAGAGTTTGGGTTCTGAGGTTATGAATTAAAGCAACCCAAAAGTTCTGGGAACCTCCTGTTGATCTCTCCTCTCTGATGTCCCGGGATGTACCTTCCCTCCTCTTCCACCTTCTGGAAACATCCCCCCACCTTTTTTTTTTTTTTTGCTATCCCCTTTCAAAGCTTACTAAGTTTTAATTCGCACTCTAGACCTGTTTTGTTAATGTTTGGGTTATTGTACTACTTGGTTTATTAGATAAATGTTACAATGTAATCATTGTTGTTTCTGTACAGGCTTGGTTTTCATTTACACCGTATATATTGCAATTGCGTGCTCTCCCTCTCTCGTTTTGCTTCCTTTAACCCCTACATGTTTTGGAAAATTCTATAAAAATTTAACGTTATAAAAAAAAAGTAAATCTTTTAACAATGCATTTAAATAATACACTGAAGAATCAGACTTTTAATCATTTTAAAATTCAGCTACAAACTATAAAGTACAATAGTACGGCAATAATAATAATAACAAGCTTTCCATATGTTTAAGCTGACATTTAGGGACTGATTTTACATTAAATTATGTTGATTTAAAGAACAGGTCAATGTTAGTTTAAACAGCTGCGTGTTTAGGTTACTCTCAAGTTAAGACAGGGAAATGGTCCTAGACAACTGATTTATAAGACCAGCTGTACATCTAGTTTCTAACCCATTAACCAGACTTGAGTAAACACATTTCTTCAACTCAAATAGACCAGTAGGATATCTTTTGTCCTCTGGGGCAGATTTAAAAGTTTGATTTACTAAAATAATTTAGTAGACTTAAATTGCTGCTCCTGTTCATGAAAACAAAGTAAAGTAAACAAAGTTTACTTTATCCACATGCAAAGAAAAAGAACAACATACATGTGAAATATACAAAAATATCAGAGAGATAGCACCACTGTTGAACATAGTTACACATCTCTATAGCATGGTTGCCTACTTTTGCAAATGAATATCAGGGAGATTGTGAGAGCACTATCAAGGCGCTGCACAAAAGGGGTGTGTCCTGTACCGCCAAAGAGGTGTGTCCTGTGAATAGCTCCACCCATAGGTGTATCTAGCACTGCCAAGAAAACTATTATACAATAAAAATGGCAGTATCAGTATTTATTGATTATTAAATTGTCATTTTTCAGTACTATCTTTATAGAAAAGATAAAAGTAACACTGCAGCAGAGTCTTTTATTACATCTTGGCCTCCATGAAATTGGCGATCTCCATAGACCTAAATGGATGAAATTAGAATCAGGGAGATTACCAAACACTTTAGGGAGTCAGGGAGATTACCCAGTCTTCAGGGAGTCTCCCTGAAATTCAGGGAGAGTTGGCAACTATGCTCTATAGAGCTACTACTGAAAAAAAGGGTATAAACTTCTTGTCATCAGCATGGATATGTCATTTGCAAACAACAGGAGATGTCTTTTACGTTCAGGCTTCTTACTTCTGACTGTTATCATTAAATTCCTTTAAGTACATGGTATATTAAAAACTATGTTTTAAGTTATATGCAATGGGCCAGATCAAGACCTACGCTCATGTGTGTAGCGTATTTACGCCAGCGTACCTACAAAGCATGTCCCTAGGCACTGCCTTGCATGAACGTACTTTTGCCGTTTTATGCCTACCAATACCTACCCTAACTTTTCTGAAGGTAACTGCTGTCGTACGTAGTCTCCATGCGTAGTTATGTCGTTAAGCACGCCTATACTGTACGATTTAAATGCCTCACCCTGCCTCTGAAGCATAATTACAGGTTTCGTATGGCTGGCACGCCCCTTCGTGCATTGTTGCGCTGCTGTTACGGTCAAGGCACATACGCACTGAGTTACGTTGTGTTACATCTGCAGTGCGCATATGCAGTAAGTACTAAAGGGCGCTTTTACGCTTATGCCAAGCGTAAAATCACGGGTGGTCGTAGGTCTGGATCTTCCCCAATGACAGTGACACACTGAGGAGGATGGGAGGGTACTGTGTTACTGCCATTGTACATTAACAATCTTGAATTGGATATCCCATTCAAAGTCTGTCCCTAGGGTCCCTCCAGTTAGACATTACAGCAGAACTTCAGCTGTCAAGCGATAAGATTCAGATGGCTGTTGTGCACTTAAAAATAAAATGGAGGAACTAGTATTATCGACTAACACTTAGGACTAGATTTACAAAGCTGCAGGAAAGGAAAAGTGGAGATGTTGCCCATAGGAACCAATCAGATTCTAGCTCTCAATTCTATTACATATTAAAAAATGTCAGCTAGAATCTGATTGTTTGAATTGGACAACATCTCCACTTTTCCTTTCCCACAGCTTAGTAAATTTGGCCCTTAGATTATAGTGCATAAGTCCAGTGTGTTCTGAAGTTATTATTACATGACAAGGTTAAGTACCTGGAAGATAGGTCCCACAGTAACAAAATTACTATGTAGAATACCAGAGTTGGTTGGTCCCCAGTCAGAATGGATTGAGTAAAGGCTACTAAAAAATATTACTAGAGAGAGTCAGCCCACATGGACCTGTAGAGACTTACACTCGTGCTGGACTGCATAACAATGTCTTTTGAAAATTAAACTCTGATTAGCATAGACTACATTATCTTATCTCTACTGCAGTTATTAGGTTTTATTATCTTAGAAATATCAAGTTCAGATTGTGCTGTGTTATAGCTATAGTTGTCAATATTTCTTGGGTCTAATATAAGTTTCTACAGATTTGTTTATTTGGTCTAGTGTATATATTTGCAAATATCATCTTCACCTACTTTTGACGGAGTAATCCATCCTTACTGATAATTTAACGCAGAGATTTAGGGCCGGATTCACAATCCTTAATTTACCGATAAAAGCTACTGCGCATGCGTAGTAACTATTTTACGTAATCTACGTATCGTTTTGTTACGTAGATTGCGTATATTAAGTGTATCAAGACAGCATATACGCAATCAACGTAACGAAATGTAGATTACGAAAAATAGTTACTACGCATGCACGCATGAGTAAATTAGGGAGTAAATTAAGGACGTCTTTTTCCTATTTCTTTAAAGGCTACACCCCACATGTTACTGTTGTTGCCTCATGATTCCCTTGGGAGCAAGCACTCTGGCCTCACTACAGGCGTCATATTAGTTTTCTCCCCCTGTTTTTCAACCTTTTCTTTCTTGATTGGACACTCAAGTATGCGGTTTTACCCCTTCTCACTTGTGTAAACTCTAGATTAATTAACTGGCTTGACTATGCAAAGGCCCTCTCAAAATCTATGGCCTTATGGTTAAAAACTATCCCTGAATGCTAAAGGATTGAATTCACCAAATAAACAAGATTGGCTTTCATTCCTTCCAATGGCTAAGAGTAGACATTGTGGCATATCAGGAGACTCAATTTACCTCTGAAAGCCCCTCCCTGATTTTTTAACAACAGGATTAGTGGGCCAATGGGTCACTATATTGTTATTATATGCACCTAATTCCCACAAAGTAACTTAATTAGAGCAGTGTTGGAAAAGCTTAAGAAGGGTCATTTGCTCAAATACTTGCGTATCTATAGTGGTTCCCCATCCTTCTTTAGTTTTTAGAAAACTATTATCTGAATTCAATCTGAGTTAGGAACCCCATGGTGCAGATCTATACCTTCTTATCCCATGTTGATAGCACATATTTGCGCATTGATTTTGTAGTTCTAGATAAATTGGCCTTTGCAACATGCCTGTGAAGTTCAGAATCTTTCATAACATGGTCTGGCCATGCTCAGATGTTTCTGGAATGTTGGGGATAACAAAATTTCACCCAAACCTTGACATACTAATGCACAGCGTATCGGCATGAACTTCCCCTGACACTCCCCCTGTGGCCGGCGTAATTACACACTGTTACGCCAGCTGAAGGCTAGCTTAACTTCAGCTGGTGTAACAGTGTGAAATTACACCGGCCACAGGAGCGTAACTGCCCAAACCCGCCCTCATTTCCTTACCTCCCCCGCCTTCCTTCTGTAACTGTTGTGTAGTTACGGAAAGGAATGCCCCCTCAACCAAAACTACGCAACAGCTAGGGACGCCCGATCCTAAGGAATGGGTTTCCCTAACTATTTCGGGGCAACATCTGCCCGACACATGCGCAGATCAGCAAAACTGATTATCTTACGCATACGGCAGCCGTAACCACTATGCAGACATAGCTCTCAGATGTGCGGAACTGCCTAAACCAGCCCATAAGGTACAACTTAAATGCCCCCACCCACCCACATTGGGTTTGCTCGCACGTAGGGAGTGTTGTCATGCCCTATCGTATGAAGTTGTGCATGAGCGGGAATCAACTCCATATAAACTGAGACCTGATACATAATCTCTGCCACATACACAGTTTGAAAAAAACACGGCATGCATAAGTTATTAAGTCTGTATATGGTCCACAAAGCATAACCAATGCTTATTTTATAGATAAGATTAGCAAATCCGGGGTTTCTGCAGGGTGGTGATGTGAAAGTGGCATAAATGTAAACATTGTTAAGCAGGTTTGCAAGTAGTTGAGACATTTTGCAGGTGATATAGCCAGTCCGCACATGTTTGAAGCAGCCTAAATATGTAGAAGTTAAAATCCACACTTTGAAAAGTTTTAACAGCAAAAGCGGAACCTCAGTTTTAAAAGAAAGAAAGATTATTTGGGTTTAAATCTCTGTGTTCATTTGTTAATCAGATCCAGAGTTTTTGAGTATTCAATGGAGAAGAATCGCAGAAAAACAGTTAGGAAATCTGCAAAAAAAAAAAGGCCCTAATTTGCATCTCAGCAAAACAATGCATGTGTGGGGGAGCCAAGGGCAAAGCTTCCTCTGGAGGCAACCAGTGCATGAGCCTGACCATAAAGCCTGTCAGTTTAACTCTAAATTACAGTTTAAAAATAAAGGTGTTCAGTATTTGTGAACAATGAGCAAATAACAAGAATTTTTACAAAAATATTAAATGAATTGCACTCCACAAGTTTGACAACAGTTTGTCTAGGTTAGGTATACACTTGCATGATTTCCACCAGCTCCCGACAAACAAGTCTGACAGACAGGGCCAGCGGAACCCGGTAAGCGGGGTAAGCGTGGCGGGGGGGGCGCAAAGCCAGAGAGGTGCTTCCCTCCACCACAATCTCCCGCTGGTCCTGCCTCCAGACAAAAAAAATACCAAAAGTTCCTTACTTTATATAGTTGAGTCGGCGCTGGGACCCAGCATCGTCCTCCTTCCGTCCTGGCTCCTTCCTGCTCCGTTCTCACTAAACATCAGGCATGACATCATCATGTTTGACGTTATTAGCGAGGAGCGTGCAGAGAGGAGCCAGGACAGAAGAAAGAAGCGCTGCAGAACAAAGTGAAGGTTGAAGAACATAGAACAAAGAAAAACAAGAGAAGAATGAAGGGCACAAGCAGGGTCATGTAACGTTTATCAAAGGAGGCACAAGCACGGTTATGATGATAAAAGGGGGCACAAGCAGAGTGATGATAAAAGGGGGCACAAGCAGGGTGATGATCATAAAAGGGGGCACAAGCAGGGTGATGATCATAAAAGGGGCACAAGCTGACGATGAAGAAGAATTATTTTATGATTTGTATTAATAGAAGAAATTTATAAAAGGGGAGGGCGCAATTTTTTTTTTTGCAGGGGGGCGCCACACATGCTAGCACCGGCCCTATTGACGGAACCAACAAAATTGTGCAGCGTGTTCGCACTGCCTGAATCTTGGGCAGATCTTTTTATCATGCTGTTCTATTCATATAGGATTGGCATGCTTCAGTCAGATTGGTTGTGTAAACCAAACCATACTATAATTGGTCAGCAGGGCTGGACAATTTTGTCAGCGTAACCACAATTTAGCCCAGATGACTATTTTAATAATTGTTTAGTGTATACCCAGCTTAACTCTGGATCAGCATCTGTAAGCAGCACGGTGAATGAGTATAGCCTTGCAAGGCTAATGCAGCAGACTACAGTATTACTTGTAACTGTGGTTTGATAATTGTTTCAAATTATTTAGTCATTTAGATAGCCTTCTTTTTTAAAATGCTTAATTTAAAAAAAAAAATTAAAGAATAACAAAAATGTTTTATTCTATCATTATTAAGCAAACAGAAACATTGCCTATAGTCTATAGGCCTAACCCTCATTAAACCAGCAATATGGATAACCTTCACTGTAGGAAGGAGCACATATGATATATTAGTTTTCAAATAAGGTCTAATGTGACTTTTGCCTATATGCTATAAGTCAGATCAGCTGACATAGTTCTTGTTCTAACACATCTAAAAACATCCTTATATTCACAAATATGTGTGCTAAATGCCTGCCAGAAAGGAACACCTGCACTTTTGAGACAAGTCTAGGCAGCTTCATTCATAATCATACAAAACATTTTTATAGTTGTCAAAAGTACATTGTTGTTCATGCTGTGTTTTTATCACAATGCCCTTTTGTCAGTGAATGCAGTCCCTTATTTCTACACTCAAATAGTTGAGAAAACACAGCATCAATGAATTAAGCTGATGTTTAGATAAATTAGAAGGGACAGCTGTGGAATTTCCAAAGTTAACAGCATGCCAAACTATTTTTACACCTAGAACTAAATGTATTTGCTACTTCTGCAGTAATGAAAATTGTTAGAGAAACTAATTTAAGCTAATACCTCTGTATGAATAAAATTGCAGAAAATGTGCAAGGTATTAAGTTTTGCCTAATAAAACTGTAAACTAGCAATCATCCTCCAGACAAATTCCGACAAAATCTGAATCCACTTGGAACATCCTCAACACTGCTTCCTCCATACACACTAGTGAAAAGTGTAATGCAAGATACAAACACAAGTGGTGTTCTATCTCCACATATAGGATCTGATCCAGACATGTTACGAGGGTAAAGTACGGAATTTGCTATACTAAATTACACACGTATGAAAGTGGGCACTCCCCCATCATTCCTGTGTGCGGAACCGATTTCCGTGCACTGTACCTCTATTAACTAAGCCCTTACTGTACAAATTAAATGCCTCTGCCCAACCCAACATGAAAAGAATGAATTCGTCCTGGAACAAGGCATTGGGTGTCAGCGATCCGATGCGGACTTCTTGATGCTGCATATGTGTAGCACCAATTCACAGTTAACTTATGTACATAGCCTCTGTAAGTCAGCTAGTTTTATTAAGTCTGGATCTGGCTCATAAAACAGATACCACTTCCATATACAAATGCACACAAAATAACATTAAACAACAGCTGCAAAAGAATTTGGCATATGCTTCATATTCAGGTTACTACAGACAGAAAGTACACTGTGTCCCCAGTGAAAGTATGTTATTGCCTTTGGCGTTAAGACATCTGGCTGCTGTCATCTTTGACACTTTTTATAGGAAATTTACTTTATTAAGGACCCTGGAATGGATCTCAACTATCAAAAAGTGGGCATCTTCAGACCTATGGACAGACATCAGTGGAGCATAGATACAGATTGAATGTATCAACACATACAAAACAAGGAAGCAGTTGACTGTACACAGGTAAGCTAGAGAATCCTCTCTAGTTGTGTGGAAAGAATTAGCATGCAGAACTTAAATATAGAATGCTGCAGATGAAAGCACAGGCATATCACAAGAAATCCCTGATAGCAGTGCAGCTAGGAAATAGTAATCAAGGACCTCTGGACACTGTAGAAATAACACAGGTAAAACCTTAGTAGCAGTGCAAGTGGAAAAATCAAGCAGAGAATCCAAGACATTTAGGGAGATGCGGGAATATCACAAGCAAGAATCACCAAAAACTAGGTGAGAATAGTTCAGGAATTGGAATTAACCCCATGTTCTCTTAAAATAACAGGTGGCCAGTAACATAGAATGAAAGATTGGCATGCCATCACTGAAGATTCGAGCAGGATGTTGAAGTGTTATAGATTGTTAAGCCACGAATTGCTGCACCCCACTACTGCCTCATTCCAGAAGAAACAATTATATGGTAATTATAGTAGCTAATTGCACATTGTGCTATCCAAGCTTCCATCCCATATCATATTAAATAAGCATGGATCGCAAAGTTTTAAGGTAGGGTCCTCCAGTCAGAATTCTGTGCAAACAAGGGGAGTGATCTTTTATTATCGGTGAATTTCAATAGGGCTTAAGAGAGGTATGTAACAGACATAAGCATGCAGTTATGTATTAAAAAGTAGACAAACAAGTTTAGGCTGACAAGGTGAGTGAGATAGGTTTATATAATTTAGTTAATAATAATAGACCAGATCCAGAGTTTGGAAAAAGGGGGAAACAGGGAGAAAGCTACACATGGACAAAACCATGTTCAATTGCAAGGGAGGCTAATTCCAGCTGTTGCCTACAATGTTAGAGATGAGCAGAAACATTTCCTAGTTTAAATAAGTTTATAAGTAGCAATAAACAAAAGCAAAGTATTCTTCCTGCATGCAAAAAATAAAATAATTTGAAATTCAACATGTAAAGGTGTAACATTCCAGCTGATTTCTTCTTCTTGTCAAACTTGGGAAAGCTGTTAATAAATAAATAAAAGTACCACAGACTAGCACTGATTTTAAAGAAGAAGCCACTTAAACATTATTACACAATATTTTAGACAACATAAGGGTCAAGTAACAGATACAGCTTCAAATTAGCTACATTTCATTCTAATAAATTCCCTTTTTTTATTACATTGATCTCTTTCTACCTGTCTTTCCCCAAATTGTAATGTGAATGTGTGAATGATGCACATAACTTTGTTCTTTGAGATATTGTCTAATGCTAAAAGTTTATCAGCAAACATAACACAACCCCCTATAAAATTATTATGTGGGTCACATGTATTCCTTTATTTAAAGACAGCAAATGTAGAAAAAAATTATCATAGTATCTTAAAGAATAGTCTAACAAATATTGCAGTAAAGTCTCTGAGTGTCTCTTTCATAGTTTGCATATATATATATATATATATATATATATATAGTATTAGAACTCATGAACGGCTGTTCAGCCTAATTTAGCGACTTAAGACGAACACAGACCATTCAGAAAAATTACGACTTTCATAAATTTCAGAAACAACTCATCTCCAAAAATGGTCAAATACAGTACAGACTGCCATAATGCAACTGCCTAAATGTATGTTTTTCTATGCGTAAGAAGGCTTTATCATTACTCAAACAATATTTTTGTTGCTTTAAAATGTAAAACAGATTGTTTTGCATCTTAGGATCTAGACTGTGGATTTACAGTAGACGTTAAGCTGTTACTTAGCCTGACCACTACTGCTCCTTTGAATGTCATATGGGAATGGCATGTGACTGAGAAAGAACTTATGAAATAATAAGGTCATGGCCTGTACTTTTATGGCACTCGTGAGAAAATTCCTGAAGACAACTGTTTAACATGTGTAGAATAAAGAACATATAGTTTGCAATAAGGCGCAAAACTACCTAAATGACATTAAAGATATAAAAATGACTGTTATCATGTTTTGAAAAAATATTATTGTGATCAAACACCTATTTAAAGTGCTGCGATTTTACACAGTACAGAAGGGATCTCAAAACAGTGGACCAAATTGTCTGAGTACATTACCATGTGCTGAGTGCTATCATAAAGGGATGTTGCACCATATTCTAATAAAAACATGGGTATTTATTTAGACCTGTGGTTGGATCAGCAGAAAACTTTCTGTTTTCAAGATCAACAAAGACCAGACTAGCCAAAAATCATAATATAATTACCACTATTTTAGAGCTCAACAAATTACAGGCACCATGACAACCAGAAATTAGGACCTGGCACTAGGTTGGGCATGGAAGAGTGATCACATGCAATTTTGTTAGGTCATCCTGCTGCTTCTTTCCCTACTACCCTCCTGTGAGAGAAGCTCCTAGCAGCGTGATGCCGGCAGTTTTGGGGTGGAATTAAGGGACTGTAACAAATAGACTGATACCATAAAGCTGTGATCTGATGATGCTTTATTAAATTTTTTTTTTAACTGAATTCATTATCACTTGTTTGTTCTTTCTGTATCTGCTTGTTTTCCTCCAATACTCCAAAACCATTCACTTGATGCAAATGACTGTTTAAAATTGCAAAGCGCTATGTAATATCATAGCGCTATATAAATATATAACAATTTTACAAGAGGCTATTTTTATATTATATAGACAATGGTGTGCACGTGTTAAAATAAATACACACACACACACACACAAATGTCCATAGCTGTCCACATAAAAGCGTCTGCCACACACACACAATGCTCACACATTTTTTTTTAAACCCTGCACTAGTCAACACCGACTACACCCAAAAAGAGAGCCAGCCCTGTAAAAAGACAATTTTCTTTCAGAGTAATTCATAATATAACAAACTAACCACATTGTGCAAATAGATACAAAAATATAATAGCACAAGCTTTAAATCACCAGGTGCACTAGTCTTCATAATAGTATAAAACAAATGGAAAAAGATCTTTTATAGCAATCAAACGTGAAATAAAACATATTTTAAAACATATTAAAGCATTCCTCAGCAGGATCTTACTTCAAGAAAATTCAAAGAGAAAAGCAAAGTTGTTTGATAAGAACACGTGTGTAATTTGAACCTTGTGGATTTAGAGAATGTATTGTATGATAATGATTAGCAAAACTGGAAAGTCAACTCCAAAACAGAACACACTGCTATGTGTCACTACGATTAAAACAACTATGCAAATGAATTAATACATATGACTAGGTTTGCATTTTGTAAGCGGAGTACAACAAAGCTAGAAAAGTTAGCAACACTTTTCCCAATGTAGTAAATGTATGGAATATTCTCCCAGCGGAGCCAAATTCCAAGGCTAAAATTATATTTCTGGTTGTTGATGATAGGTCAGACAGTATATCACTTGTTTCCGTGACTCCTGATGTATCTGTCTGGGTCATGGCTTTTTTATCTTTTTGTCACCACTTGTTTGAGGAGATTCAAAAAATGTCTTGCACAGACGGTACTTTTGTTGAAAATAAAAAGGTTAGTGACCTGTACATTACCAATGTTTATAATGCAAGAGGTAAAACTATGTTAAATGTTTAAATTAGTTCAGGCAGTGGCATCTCCTCCTGTACATGACTGCTATGGAGCTTGGCAACAATCTATGGTCACACAAGTCAGATGTGAGTGCAAATCAAGAGATGAAAGACACAGCTCAAGTCTGGATTCCTGTGCATAAATCACATATGTTCCGTGCTGAATGCCTCACACATTCACAGCTCAGCTGCATGCAAATCCGACAGCAAGTCTGTGAATAATGAAGTACAGAGCATAAAAGCAAAAGCATAAACAAACAGTAAAAATTTAATCATATTTATTTATCTATTTATTTATTTGTTTTCTTAATAGCATCTAGGATTTGACACTCAGTATCTGTGGTGGCAAAATCAGGTAGGTGAATGACATTAGTCTCCATAATTTTAGTGCAGCCAGCACTAGCTATTAACAAACCAGGGGTGGTGGAAGCAATGACCATACAGTAGATATATTCACCATGGGGTTACTTAATGTGTTAAAATAAAGTTTAGTTTTCATTTAAACTTACTGTGCTCTCTTTAGTTACCGTTTCCCTGGAAAAAAACAAATGTCAGCCAGCTTTGTCAGCGAGTCTTTCATGTATGGGTATTCAAATACCAGTATGCCCTGGAAGTTATACATGATCCTACCTGTGCAATTATCCTGCATGCACTGAGAGATATTTTACTAAAAACTGTCATTACACATGAATTAGCATTTTAACTAGCCAATACATTATATTGTAACATGTGCACATGACATATAAATGATTCATAGCCTCCTCACTTTTTCTTGGATGACATTTAACAAGTTAGAAATCAGATTTTTGACATTGCTTCATTGTATATAACAATGCCTCTTCTGTTTCAAAACTTTATATCAGCTGTTGAAAATTCCTAAAATAGACTTGAAAACTGATGGTGAGGGTTGCATTGAAAAGAACAATAAAAACAAAATCAATGTCCTTATATGTTAAAGTACTGTTAAGTCATATTTGTTTTAATAACAGCTAATTAAAGCAGAAATCATTACTCAATATCTAGTAATGAATAACTAAATGTTCAAAAGAGATTTTAAAAAATAATGAATTAAAAATGTTGTAGCAATGCCATTTTTCGTTTGTAAATATTATCTGTCTTCTAGTGAGTAACCCAATGTCTCTAAAATCCTACTGTCTGTTTTGTCAAAACAGGCTCTTTTCTCTCCAGTTGATGGATTTCACACTGGTGGCCCGATTCAATTGTTTGCGTATTTTTCAAAAATACGGCGACGTAAAAAATAGCATTCAGCGTAAAAAATCCGCTAATTCATTTTTTTTGTAAAATTCAGCCCCTCGCTGCGTAAAATGAGCAGGCAGCGATGCAAGCGAACAATAAATTAAAAAAAAACATTTCCTGCTAGAAGGAAGTGAATTGCGACGTTCCACAATGGTTTTTTTTTTACCAAGGCACCCTCCGGATGAAAAAAATGTTATGTGTGATGGGGGCATGTATTCAGCGCAACAGCCCCTGGCTGGCAGGGAATGCTGAGGCTTGTGGTTCTCCAAGCTGTAGCATGCCCTGGCATCCATGGGCATGCTGATGCTTGTAGTTCTACAAGCATCAACATGCCCTGTCGGACACAAGACTGGATGGGCACACAAGAAAATGTAAAACGAATAGAAGGGAACACACAGGTGGCAGAAAACATTTAATTTCTACTGATATCGTAAAAAATGTGCACCTTTCATAGGTGCAAATTTAAAATGACAGATGTCCATAAAAAAACGACGTATTTTAAAAGGCTAAAAAATATTTTAATTGTAAAAAAAACGTTATTTGGTCAAAAACAGCCTTTGAAAATACGCCAGCGAACGCTTTTTCATTAATTAAATCGGGCCCTGTGAGTATGAAAAAGTCAAGTATTTCTGTATATATCTATCTGCTGCCTAGGCTCAGTTTAGTCAGCCATTTCTCATACTGGCAATATGATGCCTTAGACGGCATGCTATCTAAAGGAAGAACACAGGTTTCAAGACATGTTCCAGATTAAAATACCTCATGTAAGTCATATTCTTCAGAAATGTTACATTTTATAAACTAAAACTAGAACACAACAGTAAAAAAAAAGATTCTAAAATGAAGCTAATTTGGGAAAATATTGGACTGACTGGTAACTATGTTTATTGATTTAAAACATCTTTTTGTTACAGTTGTATATATCAACAGTGTCCAGATATTGTTCAATACAAATGTGGGCCGTTCGCTCCCAGCCAGTTACGAACTGGTTTGAGATACGATTGCTTTTGCCTAGAAGAGGCATAGCAATCGATCCCTGGTGCTCCGAAAGGTAGGTAATGATTCTATCCCCAACCCACTCCATAATCCTTACCCTAACCCTCACCTTCTATTACCCTAACCCTCCCTTCTTTGCAGCCTGACCCTAACCCCCCTTTCCCACAGCCTAACCCTAAGTCTCCCTTCCCCACATCTTTACCCTAATCCCCCTTCCCTGCAGCCTAACCCTAAATCTCCCTTCCCCACAGTCTGACCCTAACCCCCCTTCCCTGCAGCCTGATTTTAACCCTAACCCTCCTCTCCATGGCCCTAACCCTAACATTCCTTTCCCCAGAGCCTAACCCTAACCCTCTCCCTAAGCCTAAAAATCCCGAGAGGTTACTCACCTCTAAAGTGGTCCGACTATCATTCGAAAAAGAGACAGCAGAAAAGGAACTTCACAATGGGCCTGATTCAATTAGCACTGCACCCGCGTATTTTGCGGTGCGATGCTGTTTGTGCAAAAAAAAATTTCTATTTTTATACACACCTCATAGAGGTGCGCATAAAAATCGGCTACAGTAATAGACTGGAAAATGCACAGCGTGAACATTTTACAGTCTCTCGCGGGCCGCAATTCTAATTGAATCAGGCCCAATGACAACCAACAGTGCGGGGACTCCCACCGGTTCAATACCAGTGCAGATCAAGTATCATCATCACAGTTATAATTTGATCCTTGTGCAACAAGTGCTACTAAAAAATGATAGTCATTACATTTGAGATTGCCAATTAAGAAATACCAAAACAAATAAAATTTAAAGTCTTAAAGTTAATCTGGTTGTCTTAGTGAACATGTATATACACAAACAAACCCACTGTTTTGGATTTGAAAGCAAGCTTTTCTCCTGTCACAGTATAGATCAAGAGCTGACTAGAGAAACTTAACAATATTCTTTTTAAGTAGCAAGTATAGGACTGGATCTAGATTTAAGAGTTGTGGCCATTTTCCACAGGATGCGATCAGAAAACTGCTGTACCTTTTATCTGTGCATGGGTACGCTAAAGACTTCAAGTATGGATCGGGACCCTCCAGATCCAGACTTCCATGCTGGGGCGGAACAGGACGACATACATAAAGCAAGTCCACATTGTCGGGAGGGAAATATTTAAATTGTACAAGTTGATTGATATTTCTATGGGGCCGATTCTATTCTCCGCCATGTTGCATTTGGGAGCAATGTTAGCTAGCATTTGCATATATTTTCCCAATTTTTGCAAGTATTAATGCTAACATGAAGAAGAAGCATGCCCTGACACCCAGTGCCTGCTGTGGCCTGTAGCGTCCCCATAACTTATAATATATAAGGGCTGACCTGATAAAATAACTAATAACGAGCATTCCTTGGCAGTGGGAAGTCACATAAGCGCTGTCAAAAACAGCCCTGTCGTAAAAGTTAAGCTGGCCACACACTAGAGTGATAATCATGCCGATTTAGCAATTATCGTGGATTGGCCGAATTATTGCTCTAGTGTGTGGTGCCGATAATTGACAGAAACGGGCGATTATCTAAAAAAAATGGCTGCCGTCAGATAATCTGATCGGCTG
>WWET01000308.1:222887-249720 GCA_011038615.1 Limnodynastes dumerilii
GTAAGCAGGTACTTTACTATGGGAGTGTTAGGGGCGTGCATGTTTATTCGCACGGTCGAACGTACGCATTCGCCCGCCGTGCGAAATTTCGTAGCTCTGGATCAGGCCCTTTGTCTTCACCACACACCTCCCTGCCTGCATTACACTCCATCCTCACTACCTACGGCTCTCTGTCAGGTTACAAGGTAAATGTCACGAAAACTGAAGCGCTCCCGATCCATATCCCGCTCTCCACAGTCACTCTCTTAAAGAGCACATACTCTTTTAGCTGGCAACGAGACAAAATTAAATATCTTGGTGTATACATAACACGCTCATACCAAACCTTATATGACAAAAGCTTCCCTCCCCTCCTGCGCGCTATCAAAAACGACCTGTCCAGGTGGCAACCTTTATATATCTCTTGGCTCGGTCGCATTATTGCCATTAAAATGAATATCATGCATCGCCTGTTATACCTCTTTCAAACGTTGCCTGTCTCGGTTCCCCGTAACGTTCTTCTTCAGATACATAAATGGTTTGTTCAATTTGTATGGAAGCATAGACCCCCAAGAACTAGCTTCACCAATTTAAAAAAGCCCACTAGCAACGGAGGTCGTGGATTCCCAGATGTACGACTCTATTACCTCGCATCACACCTGGGCCAGGCCATAGCCTGGTTCGCCCCAGAACCCTGCCCTCAATGGATACAGCTCGAAGCGTCGGCATGTGAGTCGTCCTCGTTAGCCTACGCCATAGGACTTCCATCCCCTAAATGGCCATGTCGAATCTCCTCTCACCCCATAGTGCTGTTCACATGCTCTATATGGGACCACTGCAAGACCTTTTTTAATATTACCTCTTTCCCCTCTATCATCACCCCCCTCTGGGACAACCCTGACTTCCCCCCTGGTCACTCTTGTACATCCCTGACTACTTGGAGGCGTGCGAACATCCGGGTCGTGCGGGACTTACTTGACGGGGATAGATGTGCAACCCTGGAGAAGCTACAACACTCTTATGGACTCCGGGTGACAGGCCCCCTTGAATATCTACAAGTGCGTCACTTAGTGTCCTTTCTACCGCGCACCCAGATCTCTAGACCTCTATCCTTAGTGGAGTCTCTTTGCCTACGTGGCCCACTAGCGCAGAAAATGGTATCCTGTATGCTTATTTGGTTTTTCACAAAGAACCCCCCACACCAAAACATGAAGTGGCCTGGGAGAGGGACTTGGGGGATCCACCGGAGGAAGACACATGGCCAACTATACGCAAGCGAATTGCCAAAGTTTCCCTATCCACCCTTGTCCAGGAGAACATGTCTAAAGTCTATAGCAGGTAGTCCCCGCCAGATTGCATCGCATATATGGCACTGTTTCCCCACTGTGCTGGAGAGGATGTGGGGTAACGGGGTCTTTTCTACATATTTGGTGGGATTGCTCCATTATATCGGGATTCTGGTCCATGGTGGCCACGCTTATTTCCCAGGTACTAAACACACCCATCTCTAAATGTCCTTGGGCCTTCCTCCTGGGTGCTCCCATTCATGATTTAGACAAAGACTCCGATAGACTAGTTACCCAAATATTAAATGTGGCCCGTTGTCTCATAGCCAATCATTGGAAAGACACCTCCCCCCCCTCCTTCTCTCAAGTATTGCATAAAGTCTGGCATCTCTCTTCTATGGAGAAAATGTCAGCTTACCTCCATAATAAATCTCATGTTTTCATGCGCGTTTGGGCTCCTTGGTTCCTGCTATATCATCCGAACCAATCACACTCCTCTGTAAATGGGTTAACTAGCTTGTTTTTAGCCTACTCCATTGCATATCTGACTGCCGCATAACGATGGTTGTGGGTTGCCCTTTCTCACCTCCATCATGTTATCTCTTTGCGTGACTGATCCCCCCCCTCCCCTACCTCACCCTCCCCCACTTCCACTCTTATTTTTTATTATTATTATGTTTCATGGTCACTAGTACTTGTCAGCTATAGGAGGGCTATAACATGTTGCTTTTATATAGAATGCATACCTCACATTACTAATCAGACGGCAACTTTCTCCTCCTATTTTGGTTATTGCATCTCTACCAACATTGTCGTTTTTCCTGTCTCTCTATTTTTATGATCAATAGTGACCGTATGGTTTGTATTGTTTGAATTGTAATGCAATTTTTTGGGAAAACCAATAAAAACAATCTTTAAAAAAAAAAAAAAAAAAAAAAAATCTTCTTTGCTTTCCCAACTATTTAGATTGGAATCTTTCTTGGCCACTGAAAATCCAAACTATCCAGATTTCTTTGATCAGTTCAGTACAAAGTAATATGTATAGACCTCATAATTTCAGAGGTTAAAACTTAGTTCTAGGTTTTAACGTTGTGTCTCTTTGTAATTCTCCTATAATTCCATTATTTAGCGGTGAACATGACAGATTAGATATTTCTAATTACTTAATAATTGTAAGATTTTATTTATAAGGAGGACAGGTAGGGGCGAATAACAGACTTTCTTTAGGAGATTAATTTGGGTCTTATTTAAATGTACAGAGGACAGATTAAAAACACCTCTTTCTATTGTGTTGATTTCTTTTTTACCTCGTTTCCCCCTTCTAACTGCCTTTTTTTTGGCACCTTGCAAGTGGGAAAATGTCTAGTGTGGACTGATCTATCTGTGATATCTGAGCTGCAATTGGGCCCCGATCTAAAAAAAGAAGAGGGGAAATCTGAGGATGTACTACGTATAGGAGAATCAATTGGCAGATTGTTCCTAGATTCCAATATCTTGAATTGATTTGAATTAATAGGTATTGTGGTATTACTGGTCTTTGAGTTCTGTTTCTTTTTACCAAGATTAGTATTTGGTCTTTTTAACCCAAGATTTCTCCTTTATCTGTGATTGTTTGGATCATTACTTATTACATGATTAAACTATTGGCTTCCGTACTAGCAATAGCCCTTAAAGGAGATTCTGAAGTTAGTCTTTTATTGGCAGTTTTATTATTAGTAACAACAGTTCTCACTTGACTTTGAGATTTATTATTGTTTTTATTCTTATGGTAGTAGTATAGAAGATTTTTCAATAAGAACTATTGAACATGTCACATTGGACATGAGAGGTGGAGACCGTCTGAAAAAGCTTTTGCAAAGAGAAAGCTTTTAGATTTTAACCTTAAACACACTGAGTCCTTTGGGGCTTAATGAAAGTTTCAAACTAACCCTGTTTGTCTTTGAGGGTTTGTAGGTCTATTTGAATATTTTTGACTAATATTACTTCCGTTAAATATATTCCTGTTATGTATTGTTTACATCACTAGTGTTTAAATTGAATTTGGATCTACTGGTGTTTATATGCATTTGGGAGAAATATATTGTATTGTAATTCATCTATCTATATAAAAGCCATTCTGCTCCTCACCGTTATACGCATGTGCAGTAGCGTCCACACTGTTGTGATGCTACTGCGCATGTGCAGTGGTCGGGAGCAGAACTGCTCTTTTAAAATGTACACTCCCAAGTGTCCCACCAGTCGACACCCAAGCCGTCCCCCTTTCTCCCCCAGAAGAGGAAGTGAAAAAAAATAATCCAGGCTCAATTTGTTTATTTATTTTTAAGGCAGTCCTGACTTTTACTTATACAGTACAGTGTTCATATATACACAATAAAAAAAGTGAATTTCTGATATGAAGTGTTATTTGCTAAATATATGCTAAATAAATATATGTATTTTTTTTTTTTTAATCTAGGAAGTAGATCGTGACTTTTGCTCTGATACTTAACAAAGGTTTAAATAATTATAAAACAATAAGAGGATCTGAACCATACTTTCTTGGAAGCATAAAGTTTGTCTCAATGTGCCAAAAAAAGTTGAAACACCTCAAGAGACAAAGAAAACATTCATTTTGGAACTAAAATTGCACATCTGGTGGATCACTATGTGCTTTGTTTCTGTCTAGGATTTCTTTATCGTAGAATCTAGATTTTTTCATTTTGTGCATTTGGATTCCAGATCAAAGTATTCAATTGTGATGTATCCTACTATCTAAACATCTATGCACTTGTTTTTTAACCACTTCCAATCTCATGGACACTAACTACAGAATTTCTGTAACAGAAATCTGGGTATATAAGTATGTGTTAAGAGTGACCACCTCTGCAGTAAATTGACAAAGAGAGAATGCTCATTCCATATGCACCATTTGCGTACAAATGGGCTGTACTTCCCCTCCGCCCACTAAAGTGGGCAGGGGGAAGCATGCAAAATTTACAGTATGGGAGGGGGCTCCCACGCTTGTGAGGAAAAGCGGTCGTACAGATCACTGATCTGCACAAGCATTTTAAGGTAGGCTTATGGCAGCGTAAGCTGCCTTAAAGCCCGCACGAGAGAGGGGAGTGACAGGGGGCATGCACTCACCTCTCTCTCCTGTACGGACAGACCCATTCACGTTCGGAGAACGTGCGGGAGTCTGGATCTGGCCCACAGTGTAGAACAGCATCTTTAATCCAACTGGAAGTCATAGAACTTCAGCATTATTTTGAAGCATGAATCTGGCACTGTACCCCAACAACACCATAGAAGGGGATGAATTAACAATATAATTATCCCAGCATTATCTGATTATTTTCATTCTTATCCTCCTATTATTCTAATGCAAGAGAATTAAGATTGTTCTTTCATCTAGTTAAACAGTATTTCATATGATATTTGCCTCTATAAATTGATTATTTCTTTTGATTTAATATAAAAATTTATTATTATTATTTCATTTTGTTTCTATCAAAATACTATGTTTCTCTCCTAAGAAATTTTCTCTTGAATTAGCTACACGCATGAATGCTTTTATTTTTTAAAGAGTCTGTTTGACTTATTTCTTTAACTTTGTCTTTATTATGAGTTAAATTTTCCAACATTCAGTAGAAAAAACACAAGTAAATACAATTAACAATGAGGTAGCATTCTAACAATGTGGTCAACAGGTGATCAATGCAATAAGGAGACAAGGAAAATTTAGGAAAGGAGGAGGCCTCCCAGAGGATGTAATCCGGAAAATATCAGGAAGGAGGGAGGCTATGTAGGATGTAGATGGTCTAGTTAGGGAAGGAATAGGAGTGGGGGGACGGGTTTGGGTCGCCGCGGGATAAGAAAAGTGGGATAGGGAGGGAAGGGGGGTAATAGGTTAGGGGCTACTAGTGCCTAGTTGTGGCAGCAGAGGAAGAAACGGAAGGAGGGGGAGTGGCTGACGAAAGCCAGGTGGGTGATTAGGCTGTGCCTCCAGCCAGGGGTGCCATACGAGATAGAAGAGGTCATCCCGGTCGTGTATGTGGTAGGAAATTTTCTCCATGCTTGCAACAAACCAGACAAAGGCAGTGAGGGCAGACATTCTCGGAGCAAGCAGAGATTTCCAAGCTTTAGCCACGAGGCGTTTCGGCATTTCCTTATGCTGCAAGAGGGCACCCAAGCAACCAACCCTGTATCCTGAGTGCCGCCTACCTTGGATTATATACATATAAACTTCCTTTTAGGAAGCACTGGGAAGGCACCGGAACCTATATACTTTTCAATATAACTTTCCTAATGGTGATTTCTCACACAGCACAGCACTTTTTCACGCAACTAAGGTGTCAGCACTTAAATTCACAATTTGACATGGCGTATGAACATACAGCATATATTCCCCCTGCAATTCTTGATAGGGGTGAAATACTATCTTACTCAGAAGCAGAGGCAGAAACCATCTTATTCAAAGACACCCTAAAAGAATGTGGTGGTGAAAGCACAAAACAAGAATTATACTATGAACTTTTAAAATATAAAAAGAAAGAAATTGACCATCTAATGCATGGCATCACGCTTTCAGACTACTACCGGGAGAAAAAAATTCCCAAAGGACTGAGAGTCTCCAATATTCCAACCATTGGTAGAAATAGTCAGGAATTTTGTAGAAAATGGGTTGCCATTTTGAATAAGTGTAGCTTCGACCTAATGCTTCTAATAATAGACCAATCAAAGCAAGATTTGGATAAAGTACGCAACACAATTGAAACATTTGAAACAACCCATAAATCCAGCCTGGAAATGGATATGGAAACAGACTGGATAACCAAATTACAAAATCAGGTGGATAAATACAGAAAGGAAGTCATCGCATATAAGAAAAGTAAGCTTATGAATGTAAATAGGGATTACCAAAACAATAATGTATATAAATGGCTAACGGGCACAGATAGAGGCCTCCCTAAACAATTTAAAAGATTTTCAAACAAACGTAATACTAGACGCAACATTCGAAGCCAAGATACTTCTAGCACTGGAATCTCACAAAGTGATACAGAGGCATCTTCCTCAGATGCAGGACAAACAACATCTGCACAGAAGCCCCCTTTAGGGGTTACAACTCGCTCCCAATTAAACACAGGACAACGACAAGGAGAGGGGGCCAGTGGAAAAGACAAATTCCAAAAACAAAAACACAAAATCTAATCATAAATTTATCTTCAAAAAATTTAACATCTAATGAGGAGGACATTATCAACAAGGGTCTTTCCTTTGTCCCCTCTCCAAAAATCTCTAATTTGAACTGGAAAGTAGATACAGTACGGTTTAACCGTCAATTACGTCTAAAAGAATACTTTCATAAGAATCATCCTATAAAGAATTTATCACAACAAACAATTACAACAGATATTGATGAATCTTTAATGGATCCACAAACGCATCTTTGGAGGACAAAATCCACATTTGATCCATCTTCCACAAATGCGTCAATCAAAACATATACTAGGCTACTGGAACAACTCCCTTCACAGAGAATGAAGTCCCAGTTGAAGAAAAATAATTTTTCCTATTTACAATCAAATACCTTAAAACAATTGACACAGGATCACAGTATAATCATACGCCCCGCGGATAAGGGTGGGGCAACGGTGATCCAAGATCGTAACCAGTACATTGCGGAAATCAACCAACAACTGAGTGACCAAAAGGTATATAAAAAATTGTCTTTTGATCCTATTGCTACCTACAAAAAAGAACTGGATGATTATGTAAAGGAGGCGGCACTTAACAAAATAATTACCAAACAACAAGCAGAATTTTTAACTACACAATATCCACGCAAACCCATGTTGTACACTGTACCAAAAGTCCACAAGGACATAAAAAACCCCCCGGGACGCCCGATAATCTCGGCAGTGGGCTCTTTGTTCCAAAAACCAGCAATATTATTAGACAAATATTTACAGCAAGTGGTACAACAGGGTAAATCATATCTGAGAGATACTACCACATTCATCCAAAAACTCAAGGAAGTAGGTGAAGTCCCAGAAGAAACCTTACTGATAACCATGGACGTATGCAGCCTATATACATGCATACCCCACATAGAGGGTATACAGGCTGTACATCAAGCAATTGAGGATTCAGACAACGACATTGGTATAGATACACGCTTTCTCCTTACCCTCTTGGAAATGATTTTAAAGAAGAATTATTTTTACTTCAATGGGTCCCATTATCTGCAATTATCTGGCTGTGCCATGGGCTCAAATGTAGCCCCAGCCCTAGCTAATATATATATGACAGAATATGAGAAGAAACACCTCTACTCAGATCGGAGATTTTTGGAAAATAGTCTTTTATATCTACGCTATATAGATGATTTGTTCCTGCTTTGGCAAGGAACAAAAGAATCCTTTTTATCCCTGGCACAAGACCTCAACAATAACCATACACCGATCCGCTTTACATTTGAGATTCACAATAGTAATATACACTATCTGGATGTTTCAGTTACGAAGAAATCTTGCAAACTCATTACGAGTATTTACAATAAACCAACTGACAGAAACAATATCCTGCATGCACAATCAGCACACCCAACCTCAATGATCAGAGGGCTCCCTTTCTCCCAAATGCTGAGAGTTCATCGCATCACGGAGGACGCCACTACATGGGAGGTGGAAATGGATAAAATGATCGACAGATTCATACAAAGGGGATATAATCCAAAGGAATTGCAAATGAACAAAGAAGTGGTTATAGCATGTGGGGGTTGAGTGTAATGGTAATATTATGTGGGCACAGTGGGGGTGTAATGTATGCATAGAGTAAAAAAAAAGAATAAAACAGTAAAAATGTCATTTCCAGAGTTTTTCAGAGGGGGGGGTCTGTGTCTGTGAATTTCTTGTTGAAAAGATGGTAACCCTAGAATTCACCTCTCCCTAAAAGTGCTTTGCGTATGCGCCGGATGACATCACCGATGCGCTGTTCACAACAAATGCTATTGAGAACGTCAACAACGAGTAATTACAGTCTAAGATAGATGTTCATGAGACAACTCTGGTGCTGCCCCCGATATTGACCCTGCTAATACCCGGGAAGATACTAGCAGGTGATTAGGAATCAGCACGCCTCCAGTGCTTGAGTAGAAGCAAATGTTGGCATGCTGGCCGTTACTCAGTTTGTGCTTAAGAGGTAAAAACAATAATACCTGCTTCTGGGCTGGGCTATCGCTCCAGGGGATGTTGTCCTTGTACTCAGATGGCTGGGCCCTGGTGATAAAGCTGTTCGCCGTTCGCCTCTCACCTCGCTGGACCGGTGGTCGCGGGCCTCTTCCAGGTCTGAGTGTTGGGCTTGTCAGGGACCACTCCCCCCATTCATAACAGACTCACCATGGGGAAACACCATCCTAGAGACAAAGCCTCGAACACCCCACAGATGGGAGCAAAAAGAAAGATGGAAGAAAGAGAGAGCGAGGAAAACAAGGAGGAAAGCCTCAGAATAAAGACAAAACAAAAAATGAGAAAATAAAAAAATAACAATGAGGGCATCTTTAACCTGAGCATGAGGGAGCTCACTGATACTGAAAAAGAGTAAACCCCTCAATAAATTTGCTACATTTCTGGACCTAAATAGGTTCATCAGGAATCTAACCCTGAAAAAATACTTACTAGGAAAAGATTCTATCTCAAATGCAGCATGATATAAATCAGAACAAACAAACAAACATGTTCACTCACACAAATTTAAAAAGAAACTCCTCATTCAACCCCGTACATCTAAAAGGGCCATTTGGGGAACTCTTCCAAAAAGAAATGGAGAGTGAAATAGAGAAACTCGGTACAGTTATCCGCAAGAATAACCTAACAAAAAAAGAAAGGGTAGCACTCAAGTGTCTAAAAGAGGACCATTCCCTAATCTTGAAGGGAATAAGGGGGGGGGGGGGTGATACTTGATAGGGAAGCTTATCTAAAAGAAGCAGAGAACATTTTGGGTGACAAAAACACCTACGAACTCCTACGAACCAAAGCATTCTGACAAATACAGAATTTCAATATCTCTACAATGAACACCCCCGTATCCCCATCTTCTATCAGTTACCCAAAATTCATAAGAGTCTTCAGAATCCACCAGGCCACCCAATAATCTTGGGTATTGGCAGTTTAACCACAAATCTCTCTGAGTACATAGATTTTTTCTGCAGCTATTAGTCAAAAACCAAACTAGTTACATCAAAGATACTGCGGACATCCTCAGACACAAAGAAAACTTTGAGTGGAAAGAGGGGTACACTATACTTACCAGTGATATCACATCTTTATACTCTGTTATTGATCATGACAAGGGTTGTGATCACATTGCACTTATGCTTGAGTCTTGCTCCGAGTTAGACCCAGTACAACAAAATTTCATACTGGAGGCCATCAGATTTATTCTTTCCCACAACTATTTTACGTTTGAGGGCAGATACTACAAACAGGTTCGCAGAACTGCGATGGGCACTAAGTTTGCGCCAAGTTACGCGAACCTGTTTGTAGCTCAGTGGGAAAATTTATATATCTGGCTAGAGACCAATCCCTTCCGTAAAAATATCCTTCTATGGAAAAGATTCGTAGATGATGTTGTCTGCTTCTGGGAAGGAGGTGAAACTGAATTGAGGAAATTACAAGACTATTTGAATAATAATCCCCTAAATCTGAAATTCACCTCACATACTAGCAAGGACAAAGCAGAGTCTTTGGACTTTGAGCTAATTGTAAAAGACAACCACCTGTCCACCAAAACCTTCATTAAAAAAGTGGACATAAATGCGTATATACCCGCTAGCGTAATCATCAACCCCAATGGCTGAAATACATCCCTGGGGGACAATTTTGCCGCATAAGAAGGAACTGCGGATCCTTGGGGGATTTTGATACACAGGCCGACTCATTATAAACTAGGTTTCTGGATAGGAACTACGATCTAAAACTAGTAGAAGAGGCTCTCACTAAAAGTAAAGAACTAGATAGATCCTCTCTTCTCAAATCCCGAAGTACCAGAAAAGATCAGAAGGAGGAGTTGAAAAACATCCTCTTCATCACAGACTTCAGCAGCCATCACCGAAAATGTGAAAAAGCTCTGAAAAAACACTGGTCCATCTTGCTAAAGGACCCAAAGCTCAGCACGATCTTACCACCTTATCCAAAAGTAGTCTATAGAAGACCTCAGAACCTCAAAAACATCTTAGCTCCCGCGCCCTCTCCCCTGAAAAACACACCACGTGGCTCAAAGCAATGGTTTTCATCACTGCACCAAATGTTTACCATATAGGACCACCAACCATAAAGGTACAAGTAAACAGACATCATTCAAATCAAACACTACAGGAAGAGCTTTCCCCATAAAGGAGTTTATCGGTTGCAGTACAGAGGGGGTAGTTTATTTACTTGAATGCCCCGGTAAGAAAAATGGGCGTGATTCAGACTTAATAACAACAGCCAAGTTTTGCAGGTGGCATGTGTAAGTCTGGCTGTAGGAACGCACTGCACGTGCATGGTTTAGACACTTAAGTATGACCAGGCATTACATACGGCCAGAGATTCACAAGGAAAAGTTAAGGCAGGGTTCTGAACACATGTGCGTGCAAGGAGAGTGCCAGTGAATTAGGGGAGTCCTTAATAGTGCGTAACTTAGGTATGCTTGCGTATGTAATACGCATGTAATACAGATCTTTAGTTTGTACTGTTAAAAGAATATTTTGTTTATGTTTTGTGCTTGCAGTTAATTGACAAGTATGTACTTATAGTATAGTATAGTATATAGTCATAAATAAAAGAAGTATCAAATAAAATGAAATTAGTCCATTAGTTCATGCTAATGTTAAGCTATAAATGATGCAGGGATGTGGTCGAATAATTGGTGTTTGAAGGATACCTGCTTAACAATGCTGGATTACTTCAGACTATCTCGATAAGAGCATTCAGCATTTTACCCATTTCTGTAATTAAAATATTATTTTTTAATAAGGTGTTGACACTGATGCAGTCACAATTTGTTACGGCATGTAAATGCGCTCACCTGACCCGGTGGCCATCACTGTCACTTGGTGCCATGTCTGCAGGCATGGATCAGTGGCATCTCTTCCTCTGCATGTCGGCATCCAAATTAGCCATGTGAGAGCATGGCCCGTAGTTTCCTTACAGCAGGCAAGTGCTCCCCTCTCTGCAGTATATTGTTTCCGGTGGTTAGCAGCCAGGCTACCAACCAATCACGGGAGTAGATGGTAGGGCTGCTGGTCAATCACTGGTCAGCAGCCCCATTTTAAGAACAGTTAGCATTGCACCACACTGCAGGTTATAGCATTAGGCTCTCTTGTGCTACTTCTGAGATTTCTGCTCATTGAGGGCCGTATTCAGACCCAGAGTTTACCAATATGAATTTCGTTACACTATCTACGTTACTTTTTGCAACGTAGATTGCGTATACGCGGCCTTTAATGCGGCTGGAGGTCTGAATACGGCCCTGAGTGCCCCAATTCTCTCTGTGTATCCTGTCCCTTGTCTGGTTTTGCTCCTCTGCATTCCTCTCCTTGTGTTTGTATCTACCTCCCAGTTTACCCTGCCTTTCAGTGTGATTGTACCTTTTGTCTGTTAGTGCTAGCCCATCTCTGTTTTGTGTAGTCTGACCAGTCTTGGCTTATTTCACTGTGCCGTTTGTTCTCCTTCTTCCACTGTGGGTATTTACTCTCCAGTGCCTTTCTTGTTTACAAAATTGGTCACTCTAGCCACAGTTCTATCTAGGTGTCGGTCCTATTGCGTTAAATGGAAATGGTGTCCAGGGGCCAAGACATGCTGGGTGTCAGCAGAGCAGCCTTTCCCCACCAACAAGGGCTGTAGTTCAGACAAGGCTCCTAGTTAGACTCTCATAACACAATTAAACTGTTGACTGTATCAGTGTAGAAAATGGGACTGTCGCAGAAGCATAAAACTAGGGATTATCATGTAATAATGAGAGCACACAAATGCCTGTAATAAACAATTCAGAAAGCACATTAGTGACCTTAGTTGGAGCATTGGAGAGGCAAGAATGTGATTTAGGAGGCACTTTGCATTTCAGTCATATAGATTCATTAGTGATCTGCTGAACAGTGATTTTTATGCCAAAGTTTATTGTTTAAAATAAACACACACACACACACAAACACACATGCATGTGCACAAGATGTACTAAACAAGAGGTGCTACTGCAACAGAGTTCAAATAGGTAACAGATATAATGCTGTAAATATTTAAATTCAAGAAATTATGTTCCTAATCTTCAACAAATTCCATCTGTTTCTGTATAACAAACACATGCCCAGTGGTAAATTTGCTCATTAAGTGGAGTATTATATAGTTCTATCTAGTGAGTGATAAATCGTTGTTACTCACCCTTGTCCATATGATCGATTTCTGAGGACCATAAAATGTGTATGAGGAGATCGGATGTATTAGCCAGGAGCTTCAGTTGGAGTTTAAAAATTAAATATATTTATTCCAACACAGATATGAATACATTTTCCATGTTGAGGTATGGCAAGAAAATGGGTACCATTGGAGCTCCATATCACTTACTGTTTGGTTGCTGGTATAGGGAATATTCAAGCTCTCTTGCAGTGACCTAGTCTACCACATGTTCTACCAACGCGTTTCAGTTTACACTGAATCTTCTTCAGAGTGCATGTGCCCATATATGCATGTGACTGATCAGATAATACGTCAGCCTGCTCTATCTCAGTGTGTCTCAGTGTGTGCAGAACTCACTTGTACCATATAACCATATTGTCAGACACTGATAACCAACTCAGTTGAACTATGTACATCAGTGAAACTATGTACATCAAGCTAAGATTCACTTAAAGACTGCTTGTATCATTCTCACCTATGTCACACAGTGGTCTTCCTGCATGTATGATCTCTGCTGTCATTGATATGTCAAGTAGTAGGCAGGGCCACAGCGGGGGGATGCTGTAGAGGTGCCAGTCATCTCCCCGCTTCCCAATCTGGTGACTGGCAGTTCAGATAGGTGGTTCCTGTATAAGGGCTGGAAAGAAGAAGGAAGAGAAAGAGAGAGAGAGAGCGTGCCATGGAGGAAGACACAACAAAGGTAAGTAAACTTGACTGGGGTGGGCTAGAGTCACAAGATGGGGATACTGGGGGGCTGAAGCCACATGATGGGGATACTAGGCGGACTGGAGCCATATTATGGGGATACTGGGGGGGGCTGGAGATATATGATGGAAATACGGGGGGGGGTGGTTGGAGCCATATGATGGGGACACTGAGAGGGCAGAAGCCACATGATGATGATGATACTGTGGGGGCTGGAGCCACATGATGGAGATACTGGGAGCTGGAGAGACATGATAAGAATGCTGGGGGGTTGGAGAGACATGATGGGGATACTGGAGGGGGCTGGAGAGACATGATGGGAATGCTGGGAGCTGGACACACATGATGGGAATACTGGGAGGCTGGATAGACATGATGGGGATACTGGGGAGCTGGAGAGACATGATGGGGTGACTGGGGGCTGGAGACATATGATGGGAATATTGGGAGGCTGGAGAGACATGATGGGGAATATTGGGAGGCTTGAGACACATGAAGGAAAATATTGGTATACTGGAGACACATAAGGGGAATATTGGGAGGCTGGAGACACACATGGGGAAATATTGGAAAACTGGATACATGCAAGGGGGAGAAATTGGATGGATATATACTGTACAAACACACATACTATATAACAGTAAAGGGCTTACAAGACTGTGATTATTTTGTATTGTTGTTACAAATATTTCTATTTTCCAAGGAGGGGCTTCTTTTAACTGCATTGTGGTTACAAGAAAGTTGAATTTATTGTACAGTTATCAGAAGGATGCAATCTGTATTGTATTGCTGGCCTGTATGGTATAGCGGTCACTAGGATAATGTCTATATGGTGTGGCTGTCACTATGATATATAGTCTGTATTGAGTGGCAGTTTTTAGGATGAGGTGGGAATTGTATAGTGGAGACTAGGAGGCTGGTTGTATTGTATAGTAGTGACTATGATTTGCTTTCTTTTATTGTGGTTACAAAATTGTGTGTTATGGATATATGGATACTATAATCTATTACCTATTATGTTAAATTGTTAAACAGGTGGGTGCAAATAAAAATTTAGCAGGGGTGCTCTGAACACCCTAGCACCGGCCCTGCCTGTGGACTTGCTCTCTATTACTCATATATCTCATAGTAGGTAGTCAGTCCCCGGTTAGAAAATGCCAATTTCGAAAATCTGTATTTCGACCACTAAATTGCGAATTTTCGCTATTTCGAAAGTTCGCAATTTCGAATTTTCGCTATTTCGAACGTTCCCTATTTCGAATGTAATAGGTTACGAAACATGCACATTTCGATTGTATTTCTATTTCGATTGTTGTATTTTCGATTATTCTCTATTGCTATTATTCTCAATTTCGAACAATTCTATTTCATAAAGCTCCCTATTCAGAATATACTTCTATTTCTACATTTCTATTTTCGAATTTTCTCTATAACTCCCTATTCAGAATATACTTTTATTTCTACATTTCTATTTTCGAATTTTCTCTATAACTCCCTATTCAGAATATACTTTTATTTCTACATTTCTATTTTCGAATTTTCTCTATAACTCCCTATTCAGAATATACTTTTATTTCTACATTTCTATTTTCGAATTTTCTCTATAACTCCCTATTCAGAATATACTTTTATTTCTACATTTCTATTTTCGAATTTTCTCTATAACTCCCTATTCAGAATATACTTTTATTTCTACATTTCTATTTTCGAATTTTCTCTATAACTCCCTATTCAGAATATACTTTTATTTCTACATTTCTATTTTCGAATTTTCTCTATAACTCCCTATTCAGAATATACTTTTATTTCTACATTTCTATTTTCGAATTTTCTCTATAACTCCCTATTCAGAATATACTTTTATTTCTACATTTCTATTTTCGAATTTTCTCTATAACTCCCTATTCAGAATATACTTTTATTTCTACATTTCTATTTTCGAATTTTCTCTATAACTCCCTATTCAGAATATACTTTTATTTCTACATTTCTATTTTCGAATTTTCTCTATAACTCCCTATTCAGAATATACTTTTATTTCTACATTTCTATTTTCGAATTTTCTCTATAACTCCCTATTCAGAATATACTTTTATTTCTACATTTCTATTTTCGAATTTTCTCTATAACTCCCTATTCAGAATATACTTTTATTTCTACATTTCTATTTTCGAATTTTCTCTATAACTCCCTATTCAGAATATACTTTTATTTCTACATTTCTATTTTCGAATTTTCTCTATAACTCCCTATTCAGAATATACTTTTATTTCTACATTTCTATTTTCGAATTTTCTCTATAACTCCCTATTCAGAATATACTTTTATTTCTACATTTCTATTTTCGAATTTTCTCTATAACTCCCTATTCAGAATATACTTTTATTTCTACATTTCTATTTTCGAATTTTCTCTATAACTCCCTATTCAGAATATACTTTTATTTCTACATTTCTATTTTCGAATTTTCTCTATAACTCCCTATTCAGAATATACTTTTATTTCTACATTTCTATTTTCGAATTTTCTCTATAACTCCCTATTCAGAATATACTTTTATTTCTACATTTCTATTTTCGAATTTTCTCTATAACTCCCTATTCAGAATATACTTTTATTTCTACATTTCTATTTTCGAATTTTCTCTATAACTCCCTATTCAGAATATACTTTTATTTCTACATTTCTATTTTCGAATTTTCTCTATAACTCCCTATTCAGAATATACTTTTATTTCTACATTTCTATTTTCGAATTTTCTCTATAACTCCCTATTCAGAATATACTTTTATTTCTACATTTCTATTTTCGAATTTTCTCTATAACTCCCTATTCAGAATATACTTTTATTTCTACATTTCTATTTTCGAATTTTCTCTATAACTCCCTATTCAGAATATACTTTTATTTCTACATTTCTATTTTCGAATTTTCTCTATAACTCCCTATTCAGAATATACTTTTATTTCTACATTTCTATTTTCGAATTTTCTCTATAACTCCCTATTCAGAATATACTTTTATTTCTACATTTCTATTTTCGAATTTTCTCTATAACTCCCTATTCAGAATATACTTTTATTTCTACATTTCTATTTTCGAATTTTCTCTATAACTCCCTATTCAGAATATACTTTTATTTCTACATTTCTATTTTCGAATTTTCTCTATAACTCCCTATTCAGAATATACTTTTATTTCTACATTTCTATTTTCGAATTTTCTCTATAACTCCCTATTCAGAATATACTTTTATTTCTACATTTCTATTTTCGAATTTTCTCTATAACTCCCTATTCAGAATATACTTTTATTTCTACATTTCTATTTTCGAATTTTCTCTATAACTCCCTATTCAGAATATACTTTTATTTCTACATTTCTATTTTCGAATTTTCTCTATAACTCCCTATTCAGAATATACTTTTATTTCTACATTTCTATTTTCGAATTTTCTCTATAACTCCCTATTCAGAATATACTTTTATTTCTACATTTCTATTTTCGAATTTTCTCTATAACTCCCTATTCAGAATATACTTTTATTTCTACATTTCTATTTTCGAATTTTCTCTATAACTCCCTATTCAGAATATACTTTTATTTCTACATTTCTATTTTCGAATTTTCTCTATAACTCCCTATTCAGAATATACTTTTATTTCTACATTTCTATTTTCGAATTTTCTCTATAACTCCCTATTCAGAATATACTTTTATTTCTACATTTCTATTTTCGAATTTTCTCTATAACTCCCTATTCAGAATATACTTTTATTTCTACATTTCTATTTTCGAATTTTCTCTATAACTCCCTATTCAGAATATACTTTTATTTCTACATTTCTATTTTCGAATTTTCTCTATAACTCCCTATTCAGAATATACTTTTATTTCTACATTTCTATTTTCGAATTTTCTCTATAACTCCCTATTCAGAATATACTTTTATTTCTACATTTCTATTTTCGAATTTTCTCTATAACTCCCTATTCAGAATATACTTTTATTTCTACATTTCTATTTTCGAATTTTCTCTATAACTCCCTATTCAGAATATACTTTTATTTCTACATTTCTATTTTCGAATTTTCTCTATAACTCCCTATTCAGAATATACTTTTATTTCTACATTTCTATTTTCGAATTTTCTCTATAACTCCCTATTCAGAATATACTTTTATTTCTACATTTCTATTTTCGAATTTTCTCTATAACTCCCTATTCAGAATATACTTTTATTTCTACATTTCTATTTTCGAATTTTCTCTATAACTCCCTATTCAGAATATACTTTTATTTCTACATTTCTATTTTCGAATTTTCTCTATAACTCCCTATTCAGAATATACTTTTATTTCTACATTTCTATTTTCGAATTTTCTCTATAACTCCCTATTCAGAATATACTTTTATTTCTACATTTCTATTTTCGAATTTTCTCTATAACTCCCTATTCAGAATATACTTTTATTTCTACATTTCTATTTTCGAATTTTCTCTATAACTCCCTATTCAGAATATACTTTTATTTCTACATTTCTATTTTCGAATTTTCTCTATAACTCCCTATTCAGAATATACTTTTATTTCTACATTTCTATTTTCGAATTTTCTCTATAACTCCCTATTCAGAATATACTTTTATTTCTACATTTCTATTTTCGAATTTTCTCTATAACTCCCTATTCAGAATATACTTTTATTTCTACATTTCTATTTTCGAATTTTCTCTATAACTCCCTATTCAGAATATACTTTTATTTCTACATTTCTATTTTCGAATTTTCTCTATAACTCCCTATTCAGAATATACTTTTATTTCTACATTTCTATTTTCGAATTTTCTCTATAACTCCCTATTCAGAATATACTTTTATTTCTACATTTCTATTTTCGAATTTTCTCTATAACTCCCTATTCAGAATATACTTTTATTTCTACATTTCTATTTTCGAATTTTCTCTATAACTCCCTATTCAGAATATACTTTTATTTCTACATTTCTATTTTCGAATTTTCTCTATAACTCCCTATTCAGAATATACTTTTATTTCTACATTTCTATTTTCGAATTTTCTCTATAACTCCCTATTCAGAATATACTTTTATTTCTACATTTCTATTTTCGAATTTTCTCTATAACTCCCTATTCAGAATATACTTTTATTTCTACATTTCTATTTTCGAATTTTCTCTATAACTCCCTATTCAGAATATACTTTTATTTCTACATTTCTATTTTCGAATTTTCTCTATAACTCCCTATTCAGAATATACTTTTATTTCTACATTTCTATTTTCGAATTTTCTCTATAACTCCCTATTCAGAATATACTTTTATTTCTACATTTCTATTTTCGAATTTTCTCTATAACTCCCTATTCAGAATATACTTTTATTTCTACATTTCTATTTTCGAATTTTCTCTATAACTCCCTATTCAGAATATACTTTTATTTCTACATTTCTATTTTCGAATTTTCTCTATAACTCCCTATTCAGAATATACTTTTATTTCTACATTTCTATTTTCGAATTTTCTCTATAACTCCCTATTCAGAATATACTTTTATTTCTACATTTCTATTTTCGAATTTTCTCTATAACTCCCTATTCAGAATATACTTTTATTTCTACATTTCTATTTTCGAATTTTCTCTATAACTCCCTATTCAGAATATACTTTTATTTCTACATTTCTATTTTCGAATTTTCTCTATAACTCCCTATTCAGAATATACTTTTATTTCTACATTTCTATTTTCGAATTTTCTCTATAACTCCCTATTCAGAATATACTTTTATTTCTACATTTCTATTTTCGAATTTTCTCTATAACTCCCTATTCAGAATATACTTTTATTTCTACATTTCTATTTTCGAATTTTCTCTATAACTCCCTATTCAGAATATACTTTTATTTCTACATTTCTATTTTCGAATTTTCTCTATAACTCCCTATTCAGAATATACTTTTATTTCTACATTTCTATTTTCGAATTTTCTCTATAACTCCCTATTCAGAATATACTTTTATTTCTACATTTCTATTTTCGAATTTTCTCTATAACTCCCTATTCAGAATATACTTTTATTTCTACATTTCTATTTTCGAATTTTCTCTATAACTCCCTATTCAGAATATACTTTTATTTCTACATTTCTATTTTCGAATTTTCTCTATAACTCCCTATTCAGAATATACTTTTATTTCTACATTTCTATTTTCGAATTTTCTCTATAACTCCCTATTCAGAATATACTTTTATTTCTACATTTCTATTTTCGAATTTTCTCTATAACTCCCTATTCAGAATATACTTTTATTTCTACATTTCTATTTTCGAATTTTCTCTATAACTCCCTATTCAGAATATACTTTTATTTCTACATTTCTATTTTCGAATTTTCTCTATAACTCCCTATTCAGAATATACTTTTATTTCTACATTTCTATTTTCGAATTTTCTCTATAACTCCCTATTCAGAATATACTTTTATTTCTACATTTCTATTTTCGAATTTTCTCTATAACTCCCTATTCAGAATATACTTTTATTTCTACATTTCTATTTTCGAATTTTCTCTATAACTCCCTATTCAGAATATACTTTTATTTCTACATTTCTATTTTCGAATTTTCTCTATAACTCCCTATTCAGAATATACTTTTATTTCTACATTTCTATTTTCGAATTTTCTCTATAACTCCCTATTCAGAATATACTTTTATTTCTACATTTCTATTTTCGAATTTTCTCTATAACTCCCTATTCAGAATATACTTTTATTTCTACATTTCTATTTTCGAATTTTCTCTATAACTCCCTATTCAGAATATACTTTTATTTCTACATTTCTATTTTCGAATTTTCTCTATAACTCCCTATTCAGAATATACTTTTATTTCTACATTTCTATTTTCGAATTTTCTCTATAACTCCCTATTCAGAATATACTTTTATTTCTACATTTCTATTTTCGAATTTTCTCTATAACTCCCTATTCAGAATATACTTTTATTTCTACATTTCTATTTTCGAATTTTCTCTATAACTCCCTATTCAGAATATACTTTTATTTCTACATTTCTATTTTCGAATTTTCTCTATAACTCCCTATTCAGAATATACTTTTATTTCTACATTTCTATTTTCGAATTTTCTCTATAACTCCCTATTCAGAATATACTTTTATTTCTACATTTCTATTTTCGAATTTTCTCTATAACTCCCTATTCAGAATATACTTTTATTTCTACATTTCTATTTTCGAATTTTCTCTATAACTCCCTATTCAGAATATACTTTTATTTCTACATTTCTATTTTCGAATTTTCTCTATAACTCCCTATTCAGAATATACTTTTATTTCTACATTTCTATTTTCGAATTTTCTCTATAACTCCCTATTCAGAATATACTTTTATTTCTACATTTCTATTTTCGAATTTTCTCTATAACTCCCTATTCAGAATATACTTTTATTTCTACATTTCTATTTTCGAATTTTCTCTATAACTCCCTATTCAGAATATACTTTTATTTCTACATTTCTATTTTCGAATTTTCTCTATAACTCCCTATTCAGAATATACTTTTATTTCTACATTTCTATTTTCGAATTTTCTCTATAACTCCCTATTCAGAATATACTTTTATTTCTACATTTCTATTTTCGAATTTTCTCTATAACTCCCTATTCAGAATATACTTTTATTTCTACATTTCTATTTTCGAATTTTCTCTATAACTCCCTATTCAGAATATACTTTTATTTCTACATTTCTATTTTCGAATTTTCTCTATAACTCCCTATTCAGAATATACTTTTATTTCTACATTTCTATTTTCGAATTTTCTCTATAACTCCCTATTCAGAATATACTTTTATTTCTACATTTCTATTTTCGAATTTTCTCTATAACTCCCTATTCAGAATATACTTTTATTTCTACATTTCTATTTTCGAATTTTCTCTATAACTCCCTATTCAGAATATACTTTTATTTCTACATTTCTATTTTCGAATTTTCTCTATAACTCCCTATTCAGAATATACTTTTATTTCTACATTTCTATTTTCGAATTTTCTCTATAACTCCCTATTCAGAATATACTTTTATTTCTACATTTCTATTTTCGAATTTTCTCTATAACTCCCTATTCAGAATATACTTTTATTTCTACATTTCTATTTTCGAATTTTCTCTATAACTCCCTATTCAGAATATACTTTTATTTCTACATTTCTATTTTCGAATTTTCTCTATAACTCCCTATTCAGAATATACTTTTATTTCTACATTTCTATTTTCGAATTTTCTCTATAACTCCCTATTCAGAATATACTTTTATTTCTACATTTCTATTTTCGAATTTTCTCTATAACTCCCTATTCAGAATATACTTTTATTTCTATAAATAGAAACATTTCGGTGAATGCATTTTTCGAATTTTAGCAATTCGGAGAAAATTCGCATTCGCAAAAGAAAATTCGCAATTCGAATTTTCGAAATTGGGATTTTCTAACCGGGGACCCACACCCCTCATAGTAACAGAGAAGAGGGAACATCTTAAAGAAAGGGATAAAAAGATTGAACAGATCAAAAGCATTTTAGCACCATATTCAGAAACAGAATTATACAGAGTTGGGAAAAAAATTGCTTGCAGGATAAAAGAACATGAGAGAGAATTAATAAGTAGGAAACAAAAGAAGTTTAGAAGGGATCAAGAACCAGAGAACTTTTCCCCCCAGAAAAGATGAAGGTATTTAAAGACCGCATGTATGCAATCTACATAACGAAACGCTATGTAGATAGCGTAAAATAGTTACTACGCATGCGTAGTAGCTAAAAACGGATAACTAGGCATGTAAAAGAAAAAATGCAGTGTTGTGAATATGGTCCAATAATAGGAGACTCCTAGATAAAAATTTCTACTGAGACCTCAAACGCCTTTTTCGCACATTTAACTCCCTACTGAGCGCTACTGTGCAAAATCCAGCATCTACTATCAGTGCTCAAGATCTTGCATTGCACTTTAAGGACAAGATTGACAAGATCAGACTGGAATTGGCATCCTCCTCCTCCTCATCATCAGCTAACATACTACTCAGTGCCTTTCATCCACACCCAGGCATCATATCCTCATTCCAACCCACAAATGAAGAGAAAATATCTGCTATTTTCTACTCTTTCCACTCTGCTACCTGTCCTCTTGATCCTGTACCTTCAGAGGTCAGTCGATGTTTATCTCCTGTGCTTATTCCTAACCTAACTACAATCTGCAATCTCTCTCTCTCTCTATTGCTTCCCCTCTTTATTCAAGCATGCACTGATTACCCCAATTCTGAAAAAAACAAAACTCTGACCCCAATTCTCCCTCAAATCATCGTCCTATTTCCCAACTTCCTTGCCCTGCAAAGCTTCTTGAAAGAGTTGCTTACACTTGCCTTTCTAGCTTCCTCTCCTCACACAATCTTCTGGATCCTCTTCAGTCAGGTTTTCGTTCCCAGCACTCCACTGAAACTGCACTGACCAAGGTGGTCAATTACTTAATCACTGCGAAATCTAAACTACACTACTCTCTCCTAATACTACTGGATCTTTCTGCTGCTTTTGATAATGTTGACCACTCTCTTCTCATACAAATGATACAATCGCTGGGTGTTCGCTTTTCTGGATCCACATCCCCTGCTCTTCCTCTATCTGTTGGAGTACTGCAAGGCTCAGTGTTGGGTCCATTGCTATTCTCTATTTATATAGATGCAGATGAAATTAGCATCAAAAGCTGCGCTTATAGTGGGGGAAAGTGACTATTTCCCTGATGGAAAGAGACTCCAGCTGCTTATACCAGGGTTGACTAGACCCTTAAATAGAAATATAAAAGAAAAATGGAAGCGCTAGGAGTCTGTCACCAACAATTATCTTTAATACAATAATACAACAAATAGTAAAATCAATTAAAATAAAATAGATAACATCAGCTGATCATAGCTAATATAGCAATAATATAGGATTGAATTGAGATATTGAATATAGATATATCCCCTTTATCAGACCATATAGAGAATAATATAGATTGGATTTAGCTCTCTAAAAAGTGCTAGTGCATGTTACGGTAGATAATACAGTGGATGGTTGCTGAGGAGGTATAGAAGATGGAGTCCACACTTATATATGTATATTTAGAGTTTTATAGTCGCAGGAATTCGAAGAGAGCCCTGACGAAACCCCTCTGTGGAGAAACGCGTAAGAGTTTCATTTCACACAGCTGATCACTTTGAGAATCATCCCCAGACTGCACGCTACATGAGAGCTACAAGCATATGCTCTCTACAGCCATCTACCTGACGTTTGGTAAAGCACAACTTACTATGAGACATATGGATGCAATCTACCGACTTCTGAGGATCTGATACGTGGAACCCTATTATCTTTTTGTCCTGCTGCCTAAGTGAACGTGCTGGTACACTCTAGACACGGTCTGGACTCTGGTGGTCTGTTTCCCCGCTATTTGCTGCTGGCATATGAGTTCCATCTCGTTGGGTAACCGCAGGTGCAGCTACAGACACATCAGGGACAGCGTCTCTTACTAACACTCTGCTGCACCAACTACAAGAGCGTCCACACGCAAGTATATCGACACATTTAAGATTGTGATTATCCAATATTTGCAACATTTTGTATTAGCACCTTCAGTACTATTATATTGGTTATACCATTAAGTCTACAGAACTTTACCCACTATTCTACTACTAGTAGACTATTGGAAAAACAGTGTGCTTTACAAGACTGTCCCTCTACCTGTGATTGCTCTACCACTGAGACCTACATTACTGGAGTTGTTCTAAATACTATTGGATTAACATTTCCTAATTACCAGCAATAATTCCTGCGACTATCAAACTCTAAATATACATATATAAGTGTGGATTCCATCTTCTATACCTCCTCAGCAACCATCCACTGTATTATCTACCGTTACATGCACTAGCACTTTTTAGAGAGCTAAATCTAATCTATATTATTCTCTATATGGTCTGATAAAGGGGATATATCTATATTCAATATCTCAATTCAATCCTATATTATTGCTATTCTCTATTTATACAACTTCCCTTGGAGAGCTAATAAAGTCATTTGGATTTCAGTATCATCTATATGCAGATGATACGCAAATCTAACTTTCCACCCCTGATCTCTCACCCACTGTTTTGGCCCGTGTCACTGATTGCCTCTCTGCCATTTCTTCTTGGATGACCTCCTGTCATCTCAAACTTAATCTATCTAAAACTGAACTAATAATATTTCCACCTGTTAATAAAAGCTACCCACCTGGCCTCTCTATCTCTGTCGACAACACTGAAATAATCCCTACTCCTAAAGCTCGGTGCTTAGGTGTTACCCTTGACTTTGAACTGTCCTTTGTTCCCCACATACAATCTGTCTCTAAATCCTGCTACATACATCTAAAAAACATTTCCAGAATACGCAAATATCACAAGACACTGCAAAAACTCTCATTCATGCATTGATTATTGTAACGCTCTCCTTATTGAACTCCCACATTATAGAATTACCCCACTATATTACATGCAGCAGCTAGACTGATTTTTCTTACCAAACACTCTTCAAGAGCTTCTCCACTCTGTCAGTCTCTGCATTGGTTACCTGTATTTTACAGAATCAAATACAAGATCCTTTTGCTAACCTACAAGGCCATCAATCAATATGTACCTGCATACATATCCTCACTCATCTCAAGATATATCCCAGCTCGTGCTCTTAGATCCTCACAGGACATACAGCTCTCCTCCACACTAAACAAATGCTCTGACTCCTGGTTACAGAACTCCCGGGCTTCACCAACTCTCTGGAATAACCTTCCTCACCCTAAGACTATCCTCTACTCTCCAAACTTTAAAACGCTCCCTCAAAACTCACCTCTTCAGACAAGCACACCAAATTCCACAAACTACATAACATTTGTCTACACTATTATTTACAACAACTTTATTATATGACCATCACTTCATGATTAAACCAAACTTGTTCTCTTTCATTCTATACTAAAATTCCCCTAATTTCTGTTACTAACACTGCTGTGTGACTGGATCATACAGAGCACTGAGCACTTTTACCATGCAAGCTGGCTGGTCCGCTGTGTGATTATATAGCACTTTCCGTGTAAACCTGTGTCTGTCTGTAACTACCCAGTCCTGTTATAATGATTGTTAAAATTGTAAAGTGCAACGTAATCTGATGGCGCTATATAAAAACCTGTTAATAAATAAATAAAATAAATAAATAAAAATAAATTGAGCCAAAGGTACCAAAAAAAGAAAAATAACAATTTATTCGTAAGATCACCCTTAAAAGACATTTTGCTTTCAAAAACCAAGAAAATGAAAGTAAGGGAGAAATTAAGGAGTCCCCTTCAGAATGTTCATCCCATGAAAAAGGGATGGTTTTAAAAGCCAAATCTACCTTTTATCCTGCATACAGCAAAGGTTGTTATGTGGAAACATTTGGTAGAATTGGCCTCAATGAATTGGATGAGTCCCTTAGAATTAGTAAACATAAAAAGAAAAGAAGGTGTTATAAGAATAACATTTCTAATAAAGAAAAAACTTGCTATTGTAAACCTGTGTAACAACTATCAAATTATCATAAAACCTGCAGATAGGAGAGAGGGTTTGGTCATAATGAATGTGGATAAATTTGAGAAGAAAGTATTAACACAGCTACAAGATAAGAGTACCTATAAAAAACTTTCTCTTACAGAGAAAATAGTGAAAAATGATCATGATCTCATTAAAATTCATAGAGACTTTGGGGCTTTAGAGGAAAAAGAATTAAAATTCCTGGAGGTCACAGCACCTGTGATCCCCGCACTATATATATTTCCCAAAATTCATAAAAGTGTGACCAACCCCCCAGGCAGACCCATAGTGTCAGATATTAAATCTATAACTGCAAAACTGTCACAATTGGTAGATGTTACCCTTCAACCCTTGGTCACTAAAACAAAATCTTTTGTGAAAGGTACCAGAGAAGTTATGCAAAGATTAGAAACTTTACCTTGGGATGACACATCATATCTGGTTACTGCGGATGTGTCATCCCTTTATACTATTATTCACCACTCAGATGACATAGAAGCAGTGAAGTCCTTCCTTAATAACTCTGAGTCTAAATGGAACCAATTTCTTTATGAAGCGATTACCTTCATCCTTGATAACAACTATTCTTATTTAAAGATTCCTTCTATTTACAAAAATCCAGAACCACAATGGGCGCAAAATTAGCCCCCAATGCAGTGACATTTTTTTGTAAATAGAATGAATCTTTAAAGAAGAAGAGTTGTTATCAAGGATGAAGGTGACCGCTTCACAAATAAAATCATGCCCAGTTATGCTAATTTATTTATGGCAGCATGGGAG
>WWET01000308.1:303218-313722 GCA_011038615.1 Limnodynastes dumerilii
ATGTCTGATGTGGAATGTAAGCGAGTGTGTATGTGTGATTATTTCTAATGTAAGGGGGGTATGTGTGATGTTATGTATGGGGGGGAAGGGTATGTGTGATGTGTAATGTAAGGGAGGGTATGTATGATGTGCAATGTAAAGGGGGTGTATGTGTGATGTGGAATGTAAGGGGGGGGTGCAACGGCACCGGACTGGATACCAGGCAAGACACTGGACTGGATTGCAGGCAAGACACTGGACTGGGTTGCAGGCAAGACACAGGACTGGATTGCAGCCAAGACACTGGACTGGATTGCAGGCAGACATTGGATTGGATTGCAGACAAGATTCTGGACTGGATTGCAGGCAGACACTGGACTGGATTGCAGGCAGACACTGGACTGGATTGTAGGCAAGACACTGGACTGGATTATAGGCAAGACACCGGACTGGATTGCAGGCAAGACACCGGACTGGATTGCAAGCAAGACATCGGACTGGATTGCAGGCAGACACTGGACTGGATTGAAGGCAAGAATGAGAGAGAACCAGGCTCCTTCTGTGACAAAGTAGATTTGGCACAGAGGAGAGTTCTGACAGGAACGCAACCTCTTTCATCTCAAAAACACTTTTTCTCCAGTTTCCCGTACAAGTGATGTTGACAGAGGCGGAACAGAACCTCTCTAACTTGGACTCGATGTTCCTCCAAAGTCCAAGAGAAAATAAGAAAATTGTCCAAGTATACCACGACTGATTGGTTAAGGAGATCTCTGAAAATTTAGTTGACAAAACTTTGAAACACAACTGGGGCGTTGCTGAGACCAAAGGGCATCATCAGGTACTCATAGTGCCCATCCTGGGTATTGAAAGTGGTCTTCCATTCATCCCCAGAACGGATTCGGATGAGGTTGTATGCCCCCTGGAGATTCAGTTTAGTAAATACTTGTGCGCCCCGAATCTGGTTGAACATTTCTGAGACGAGAGGTAATGGATAGCGATTTTTGATGGTAATGTTGTTGAGACCTTGGTAGTCTATACATGGACGTAGACCCCCATCTTTTTTTTTAACAAAAAAAACCCGGAACTGGCTGGAGAAGTGGAAGGACGTATGAAGCCACGTTGTAGGTTCTCGGTGATGTAAGCAGTCATGGCTTTGGTCTCTGGAATAGATAGAGGATAGGTCCGACCTTGACGGGGAGTGGAATCAGGGATCAAGTAAATAGGGTCCAACGGGCGAAGGGGTGGTAACTTGTTGGCGGCTTTGGGAGAGAAGACAATGTTTTAGCGAAGTCCTGGTACGGGCTAGTAATCTGAAGGTCCTCGGAATGCTTAATTTGCCACTGGGGCACAACTCTGGATAGACATCCCTGGAAACAAGCAGGAGCCCAGCTGAGAACTTGAGATGTAACCCAATCGATATTAGGGTTGTGAGCTTGAAGCCAAGGTAGGCCGAGTATAAGGGGAGAAGTGGCTTCATCGAGCACCAGCAGTTGAATGGTCTCTGAATGAAGTACACCCCGATATTGAGTGTGAGTGGAAGGGTTCGGTGTTATACAGATCCCCCTGGCATACGACTTCCATCTACTGCAGTGAGATATGTAGGGGCAGGAAGTGGTTCAGTAGGAATTTGGAGTTCTTCCACTACCCGAGCGGTGATAAAGTTTTCGGCAGCCCCAGAGTCCAACAGGGCAAGGAATTCAGTCCGTTGGTCCCCTGAAGTTATAGATAATGAAATGAGACAGTCCTGATGGTTTGAGGAGCGGATAGGAACACCTGGAGAGACCTCCTCGGAATCAGTCATGATCGGGTGTTTCCCAGTTGCTTGGAGCACTGCAGACGTGTACGTCCGGATTACCCACAGTAGAAGCATAGGTTATCCCTGATTCTGTGTTGTCTCTCTTGGGGAGTCAGACGAGATCTGCCAAGTTGCATTAGTTCTTTGGTAGAGAGAACTAGGGACCTAGGTCGAGCAGGAACAGGGGTCCATGGGTTGATTGTTCTCCTTCGTTCGGATCGGCGCTCCTGTTGCCGAATGTCCAAACGTACATAAGTAGAGATGAGGGAGTCAAGTGAAGTGGCCATGACACAAGACAATAACCCATCCTTGATTTGATCGGAGAGACCCTCCTGGAAGATTGACATAAGGGCCTCTTCGTTCCAAGAGAGCTCGGAGGAGAGGGTGAATAATGTAGTCCCCGACAGAGAGATCCCTCTGACGAAGACAGAGAATATCAGAGGCAGCGGAGGCTGTGCGCCCCGGTTCATCAAAAATTATTTCAGTTTCCAGAAAATCCACCAGAGACAAAAGGATTGGACTTGTTTTTTCCAACAGCGGAGAGAATGTTAAGCAGCGCCACGTGGCCACAGCTAGCTGTTTTTGTTCCCCGCACTCACCGCTGTCAGCCTCTCCTGAGTTACTTACCGCTGCAGCATCCTGTCAGCTGGCTTCTGTTCCCCTCCGGCTCCTGCCTCCGTCCTCCGGTCAGATGCGCTGTCTCTCGCTGCTTCTACGACTTCCGGCTCTCTGTTATGGCATTGCAAGGCAACCTGGGACGCACATTTCCCCTGACTGTCGGGCTGGCGTCAGGGACACCTCTCAGTCACCATGACGCCAGCCTATCGCCTCCTTTGGTGCGCTCGCTGCACTTTACCATTAGCCAGCAGTTCTTTAAATCCCTTTCTGCTCTCATAGCAGGCGCTGGTTATAGCTTCCTCCTTGGTGCTTATAGCCTCCTCTCTTTGCCTTTGTGACGTTCTTGTTATCTATCCTGATCTTGAGTGCCCCTTCGTTGCCCTGCCTTGTTCCTGCCAGTTATCCTATTGTCTGTACTTCCCTCTCTTCTCCTTGCCATTAAACCCCATTTGTATTAACCCTTCTATTCCTGAGTGACTGTGTGTGTATCCCTTAGGGGATTTCCACCTGTATAAGTGAGTGAGAGAGTTACCTCGTTTGTCTTGTGAGTTTGTACTGTATTGTTTCTCCCGGTCTCGTCTGTTCTGTGTTTTCAGTAGTTTGTCACAGTTCAGTTTCTTCTGGTACTGACTTTTCCTACTTATCCACTATCTGTCCTCCATTCCTCTTTGCCCTGCATTCACTCACGTTCTTCTTCCGGGCGTCACCCCAGGGGCCACGACCTGTGGGTGAATATGCAGCCCAGACTATCCTCACCATCAGAGGCTCTAGCGAAGAACCAGATCCCTCTAGACTCCGTGCCTTGGCAAGCCTTGTCCATCTTATCAAACAACCACCCTGGTTCTCCACTCCAAGTAATCCCAGTTGTGTCATAACATTATAACCAGCCTAAAAAGAAAAATATACCAAGATTCGGCTTGTACTTTCCAGGATCTCCAGTGCTTCCTTCATTTTTTATATCAGGGTATGGATTCTGCAGCATCAGAAGCCATCAACGCTTTGATTATCCAGGTATCTCACCTGGGTCAGATGGTCCAAAACCTCACTTCCAAAGTGGAGTCACAGGAACAAGCTATTGCAGCCCTTCATCCGGCACCATCAGTGGCGGGTCCTCCTGCTCCAGTCCAGGACGTTAAAGCACCTTTGCCTGATCGGTTTTCGGGAGATCGCTCCAAGTACCGTCTCTTTAAAAACAGCTGCCTTCTCTGCTTTCAGTTGCGACCCTCTGCTTTGGGCTCTGAATTTCAGAAGGTAGGATTAATTATTTCCTTAATATAAGGTGAACCTCAATCATGGGTCTTTTCGTTGGATCAAGCTCTCCAGGCTAGACAATCTGTAGAGGAGTTTTTTAGAGCCATGGGGGTCATATATGATGACCTAGACCAAGAAGCTTCAGCTGAAGCAAAAATGCTCTCTATTCTTGAAGGCTGGAGGTCAGTGGAGGAGTTTGCAGAGCTCAAAACGTGAGCTACCAAATGCAGATGGAATGATCCAGCCCTACGTTCGTAGTTTCGCTTGTGCTAATCGGAACATATCAAAGATGCCCTGGTGCAATATTCCGCACCACAAAGTCTTGAGGACATGATAAAATTGTCTATCAAGATTGACCACTGCTTCAAAGAGCGCAGATTTGAGAAGACCTTCTTTTCCCCGACTGTATCCACACCACCAACGTCTTTTTCAGATGAAGAGCAAATACAAATTGTCTCTTTTCGGCTTTCTAAGATGGAGAAGAATCGTCAACGCAATCTTGGCCTCTGCCTCTACTAGCTCACATGGCGGATCAATGTCCCAAAAAAGTGATGCCGTCAGGAAAGGACCCATCCAGATGAATACGGAGGAGATCCATCTGGGCCTTAATCTAATTTCCTCCTTAAATTCTCTACTACTTCCTGTTCTTATTAAAACCAATCATTCTTCCATTAAAGTTTAGGCCTTTGTGGACAGTGGTGCTGCTGGGAATTTTCTGGACACGGATTCAGCAAGAAAATGGGGTATCAACACTCACCTCCGATCACCGCCCATAATTGTCTGTGGTCTCAACGGCGATCCCCTTCCTGGGGATCAACTCCTGGTAGGAGCTTGTCATTCTGAAAGTATCCATTTCTATATGTTTTCCTCTCCCACAGCCAAATTGGTACTGGGCCATCCATGGTTATTCAAGCCCAACCCCGTCATTGACTGGACCAAAGGAGAGATAGTTCAATGGGAAGACTGTTGTAAGGCATGCCTCACTCTGCCCATACGTCAGGTCTCCGTGAAACACCCTTCTTCCTTCCCAGTACATTGAGTATCTAGATGTGTTTTCCAAAAAAGAAGCGGACAAGCTCCCTCTTCATTGTCCAAATGACTGTGCTATCAAACTAATTCCTGGTTCTCCCTATCCTTAGGGTCGGTTATTCTCCCTGTTGATTCCAGAAACAAAAGCGATGGATGATTATGTAAAGGAAAACCTCCAAAAAGGATTTATTTGCCCTTAACGTTCTCCCATGGAAGCAGGGTTCATTTTGTCCCCAAAAAAGATGGCTCACTCCGTCCATGTATTGACTTCGGAGCTCTGAATAAAATGATTGTCAAGAATAAATATCCTTTACCCCTCATCACCGACTTATTTGACAAACTCAAAGATGCTGTAATTTACACCAAAATTGAACTTCGTGGAGCCTACAATTTAGTTAGAATACACAAAGTGGACGAGTGGAAGACGGCCTTCAATACTCAATCTGGGCATTACGAATATTTAGTGATGCCATTTGGCCTATGTAACGCCCCAGCCGTATTTCAGGATTTTAAAATGATGTCCTGAGGGACTTCCTAGGCACCTTCATTATTGTTTACTTGGACGACATCCTGATCTATTCCCGTTCGTTACAAGGTTTGCCAAGTCCTTCAAAGACTTCGTGAGAATCAACTTTACGTTAAACTAGAAAAGCGCGAGTTTGAGGTCACTGAAGTACTCTTTCTGGGTTACCACATCTCTCCACAAGGCTTTGCCATGGATCCTGCCAAAGTCTGTGCCATTTTGGAATGGACTCAACCTACTGATCTTCAAGTCATCCAAAGATTTCTTGGCTTCGCCAACTTTTACAGAAGATTTGTCCGTTCTTTCTCTGTTCTAGTGACTCTCATCTCTGACCTCACTTAAAAGGGCACAGATACATACAACTGGCCCACTAAAGCTGTGGAATCATTCAAACTTCAGAAAATTGCATTTACTACGGCCCCCATTCTCCATCATCCCAATCTTAATCGACCCTTCATTGTTGAAGTCGATGCCTCTGATGTGGGTGCAGGAGCGGTTTTGTCTCAACTTAATCCGGCTGACAATCCCCTATATCCTTCTGCATATATGTCCAAAAAATTCTCTTCCGCTGAGAAGAACTACGACATTGGTAACCGAGAATTACTGGCCATCAAACTGGCCTTTGAAGCAAGGAGGCATTGGTTGGAAGGGGCCAATCACAATATCAGAGTTATCACGGACCACAAAAATGTGGCCTTCATTGAGTCCGCAAAAAGACTGAACCCTCGTCAAGCTCGCTGGGTATTGTTTTTTATGAGATTTTCCTTCTCCATTACCTACCTGGATCCTTGAACCGACGAGCGGACGCCCTTTCACGGTCCTTCCTGTTTGAAAGTAACTCCTCCTCATGTCCTTTGCCCATCATTCCTGCCACCTCAATGACCACCCTGGTTCTCCACCCCAGGTAATCCCAGTGGTTTCATAACAGAGACCAATGCCAGATTATTGCTGGATAATAGAGAGATAATATAAGCAATTTTTACCTTTTCGGAAGGAAAGTTTTCCGGTTGGAGTTCAAAGAGTAGCTGGCACTGATTGAGGAATCTGCAGCACTGTACAAGGTTACCGTCAAACTTGGCCGGTGTGGATAGAGGAATACGGGACCCACCGGAGGATGGAGCGTAAATGGAAGCTGAAGACTGACCATGAGTCATCATGATCTGCTGGAAGGCTCGCATTTGGTTGCTAATTTGTTGGAGGCAGGACACAACTTGAGACATGGCGACCTCCTGCATCTGGACTCTTTCCGCAACGTTAAACTCCGATGACGCCTCCTGGGGATTTTGCTGACTCATTTGGCAAGAACAAACTGTCAGAGGCTTGGAAATGTTTAGGTCAGTCACGGGATCCTGGCAGAGTGGAGGGCGCTGGGTATCGAAGTGGAAACTGGGAGACCTCAAATAGTGTATGCGCATAAGAGCATGAGTAGAGGGGGGAGAGTCCTAGGTGAGGTGTGTATGACTGGTGATGAATAGGCGCCCGGACTGGAGTAGCGGACTGGCTAGACTGGGCTGGAGTCTGTAAGCAGGGTGAATAGGATTGAAACAGTAGGCTATACTCTATAGCAACAGCAGGTTGAACTGGATAGCAACAGCAGTCTTGAACTGTATGGCAACAGCAGGCTGAACTGGATACCAACAGCAGGTTTGAACTGGGTAGCAACAGCAGGCTTGAACCATATGGCGACAGCAAGCTTGAATTTGGTAGAAACAGCAGGCTTGAACTGTATGGCAACAGCAGGCTGAACTGGATAGCAACAGCAGGCTTGAACTGTATGGCAACAGCAGGCTTGAACTGGGTAGCAACAGCAGGCTTGAACTGTATGGAAACAGCAGGCAGAACTGGATAGCAACAGCAGGCTTGAGCTGTATGGCGACAGCAGGCTTGAACTGGATAGCAACAGCAGGAGCAACCAGGCACCTTTGGAAGACAAAGTTGTTCTGGCACCAGAGTGCTGTCTGAGAGAGCCTAAATAGGCCAGCTGGAGAGGAATCAAGTAAGGCAATCAACAGCACCTAAGAGGTAAGCCTATAGCAGGGAGTAAATCAAGAAGTGCAGAGGTAGAGGGAATCATGTGACAGGCAGAAAGTAAACAAAGGTAAATGGTGAATGGAACTGAAGGAATTGTGACAACAGATACTTTATATGGCAGGAGCTCTGATTAAAAATACCCAATACCTCTTGTGCATTAAATATATATGTTATTTTCACAAGCTGATCTTTCCACCTCCTCCTCACTCCCCCAATCTCCTAATTATATACAATATATTTACCCGAGCTCCTCCTCACTTCCCCAGTCCCCTCATTATATACACTAAATTCACTCCAGCTCCTCCTCACTCCTCCAATCCCCTCATTATGTACACTATATAAAACCCAGCTCCTCCTCACTCTCCCAATCCCCTCATTATATACACTATATTCACCCCAGTTCGTACTCACTCCACCAATCTGCTTATTATGTACTTAATATTCACTCCAGCTCCTCTTCACTCTCCCAATCCCTTCATTATATACACTAAGTTCACTCCAGCTTTATTGATTTATTTATAAACAGGTTTTTATTTAGCGCTCACAGATTATGTAGCGCTTTACAATTTAACAGTCAGTATAAACAAGACTGGGTAATAACAAACAGACTGGCTGGGTAAGATGGCCCTGCTCACAATCTTACACTCTATAGGACAATGGGTTTGATACATAAGGGCAAGTGCTTTATATCACACAATGGAACCAGGATGTTTGGTAAAAGTGCTCTCGGTGCTCTGTATGATCCAGCCACACAGCAATGTTAATAACAGAGATGAGGAATTTTAGAATAGAAAGAGAGCGCCGGATTCAGAGCTCCGGCCGCAATGCAATTGAGCCCGGAGTTCTGAGAAAAGTGCTACTGCGCATGCGCAGTAATTTTGGAACGTAATCTACGTTTATTCTTGCAACGTAGATTGCGTACAAGCGGTTTTAAAGACCGCGTGTATGCAATCTACGTTGCAAGAAGTAACGTAGATTACGTTCCAAAATTACTGCGCATGCGCAGTAGCACTTTTCTCAGAACTCCGGCCTCAATTGCATTGCGGCCGGAGCTCTGAATCCGGCCCCGAGTCTGTTTTTGTGCACAGCCTCTGCAATGCAGGAACGTCTATTCACTGGAATCCTGTTAGGAAAGCCATTGGCTTGTCCCCCTGTTCATCAATTTAGAACAGCCAAGCATCTCTAGAGGGAGGGGTGGCCCCCCTCTAAATCTGCTAGTGCTATATATATGTGTGTGTGTGTGTGTTTGTGTGTGTGTGTATATATAAATATATATACAGGTAACCGGATTAAGTTTAGTGATGAAGCCAGTGGAGTCTTTGATGTAACTAGGAAATTTTTGGGACAACAGTTTGCAAATGGAAATCAACGAACCGCTATAGACCCCCCGGAAGAGATGATAGACCTTCCAGGGGGGTTCACCAATGTTTTTTGTACCTTCAGGAGAAAATATATTAGAAATTTAGAAATGTCACCTCTCTGTAAGGCAGGAGGTCAATCTCTGCTTTGTATTCTTGTGCGGGCTCATAGGTTAGCATTTTATAACATTTATCATCCAATAGGTGCCTTTAAACCTCTTGTATGTAGTCTTCTTTGTTTAGAATAACAACAACACCTTTATCAGCGTGCCTAATTACGATTTGGGTATTGCGATGCAGTGACTTGATGCCCTCTTTTTCAGCATGGGTTAGGTTAGAATACCTAATTGTCAGGATACAAGCGAATATCAGGCTTATCAATTAATATTAAACTATAGAGTGACCTCTGTTTGGCCAGGATCTGGTAATTCATGGAAATACCTTGAAGGTAGTGGGGCAGAACAAGCTAGGGCTTTGGTCAGTTTATGACCCTATCCTAAAAGTATCAGTAGATTGGGGGGTCATAAAATCTAGATCTCTGAAGAAGAGTTTCTCCAGACTAAAAAAGGTCACAAAGGTGGGGGCTACTTGGAGAGGAGCAGTTTGGCCTTGGTAACTTTGGTTCACTTCATTCCAAACGGAAGAGGTGACCTTGATCTCTGGTCTGTCCTGGGCCAAGACGGTTCACGTGTGTAAGTCTTTCTGTGTTTTCACCTTTTTATTTTATAAGAAACTGTTCTGCATATTGTATGTCTATTTTGTTATTCTCTGTAACTAAGCATTGTGATTATTATCATATTAAATATCAATTAATAAGTTCATGTCTCTGTGTTCTTACGGATTCACGTGTCAGACCAGCTCGGTTATAAAATGCTACTGAAGGTTAACAGAAGAGGTCATTCTGGGTTGATGATAATTCTGGTAAAGCATAACTGTGTTTGATTTGGGTAAAGGAGAGTCGAAGGCCTCCTGTGAATAGCCTTGGTGGTGGCAGTTCATTGGTAATTAATCATATTTGGGGTGGGAGAAGGCGCATTAGTCATTGGAGAACAGACCAGGTGGCTGTTGTGATTAACCCCTTGAGCCCCAGATAAGTCACGAAAGCCTCAGGGGAGGTCAGGGTCGTGACACTAATTCTTCCAGATGACCATTGTGCCATAATGTACTTTTTAACTAGTCAGATAAATGTCTCAATAGAATGATTAGTAATAGGTGGATCAAAAACAGACCTAGGTTTTAAAGGATTAGGTTGAGGTACATTAAGAGTTTTTGAGAAAAAGTTTCTAAGTTTTAAAAGACATTGGAAGCCAATGTCTTGAACTGACATATTTCTCCTCTTTGCAGAGGAGGTGATAGGGAGAGAAATCTTTTACAACTGGAAGCAAGACTTATCTTTTAATTTAAGACATTGGCTCCCACAGGACTCAATGAAGAATTTAATTTGTCTTGTTGGACCGTATTCACACTTAAGTAAGTTTAGTTTTTTCCATGGGTATTTTTAGGTGTGGTTAAACTGCCCATGAGTAGTAACTTTTTTTAAGCAATCTACGTTGGATTTCGGCATGGAAATCCATTAGGCACGGACTTCAAGTCCATGCTTGGTGAGATATGTACAAAGGGGCATGCCAGTCCTCCGTAAGTAGGAAGTTAAGAAAAGGGGAAGGGAGTTCATGGGAGTTGTCTTGCCACTTAGGTGCGTATTTTTGCTAAACCGTGCATACTTTTTTCACACTTGAGTGTGATTATGTTTTTTTTTTTTTGTTATTTTATTTACAGTCCATGCTAGATATGTACAAAGGGGCATGCCAGTCCTCCGTAAGTAGGAAGTTAAGAAAAGGGGAAGGGAGTTCATGGGAGTTGTCTTGCCACTTAGGTGCGTATTTTTGCTAAACCGTGCATACTTTTTTCACACTTCACTTA